>CM061547.1:88537264-88569764 GCA_030864215.1 Capsicum pubescens
TAATGTTAATAGCATTCTAATTGAGGAGATATTTTTTAACACCCTTCGTGTTCACTTTCTTCAATTTACACTAAGTATTATCAAATATATGGTTCCTACAATAGAAATGAAATAAAATAAATTTTATACAATATAAATTGATTTTATATAAATTTTTATATTTATTAATTAACAATATACTACTATCCACTACGCTAAACTTGATAACCTTACTTCTCCTACAATTATAATCTACATCCAAACAACATATAATTATATTACAGATAATATAACAAATGCTTAAATAATCAAAAAGAAAATTTAATCAAACACATACTTTAAAGCACGCGCGAAGCGCGGCCATATTCCCTAGTATGTAGTTAGATGGGGATAAATATTAACATGTTGCGGGCATTCATTAATTCTCGATCTCTTGATCTTCTTTAAAGAAAAACCAAAATAAAATACTACTACCTAACATTGAATATACGAAAATTCATAAAAGATATTTTTTTTTATAAATTTTCTTTTTCCTAAAAATTTAAAAACAAAATTATTATCTAAAAAATACATGAGTCTTATTTGTATTTTCAATTATCTCAAGTAAACTTTACTAAAAATGAAATAAAAATTAAAACATAAGATTAGACTTAAAACAATTATTTATAACTTAAAATAGGGTAAAACTCGAAGAGAGTCAAATATTAGACGTCCACATCTGACTCGAACAAGAAAAAAGGTTCATTATATCAATTGAAATTTTGGAAAGATGCATCACTAAAAATTTTGAGTAAAGTCATCAATCTCACATCAAATAGCAATATTCATCTCAAACTGATAGAGAGAGAGTACACGCATGCGTCTCTTTATTGAATTGTAAAAATGCGTCTCTTTATTGAATTGTAAAAACATGTAACAAAAGTTACTTTTAATTTATAAAGACATTGGGAATTACATGTAATATATCCCTAATTCTTACCCCTAGTATAGGTCAATTTTTTGCCATAATTTGGCCATAATAACAAAAAGATTATAATAGCCTTTTTCTTAAAAAAATAAAATAAATTTTTACTATCTTCTAAATTCAAGAAGTTAAATATAACTAAAATTTATGTTGAATAAATTATGACTATCATTAAATATAAAAGAGGAATATTTATTTAACTTTAAAATGGGAGACTCTCCTTAATTTCACCTTCTATCCAATCACACCCTCCCTTTTCGTCCTTCTCCCTCAATTTCACTTTAGTCCTTTTTTATCGAAATTTAAAACTAATTTTATTATATATTGATCATAATTCTTTAAAATATTTTTGGATAAAGGTCATCAGTGATTAACTAAATTTTGAATTTATCACGAAAATTTACTTATTTATTTATTTATTTATTTATTATATAAAAGTCATTTCATTCTAAAGTTTATCACAAAAGTGTTTTTCTTAAAACATTAACTAGGTTCAACAAATATGAAAAATATGACTTTTATAATGTGTCAATGTTTATCATGTCTAAAATATTTTGAATTTTGATTGTCATTATTGAAATATTTTCAAATTAGACTTATAAATTATTTAAATATAGTTTAAATTTATTAAAATATAATAATTAATTAAAACTATTTAATTAGAGGATATATTAATAGTGAATATAAGTAATATTCACAAGTTATCAAATTATCGTAATATTGAGGTACAAAATTACAACAATGATGTGTCTTGATATCTTTAGTTATTGTTAACTAGGGTCCACAAATATGAATTTTGTGATTTTCACAATTTCTATAATGTGTCAATATCTATTATGTGTATAATGATTTGAATTTTCACTGTCGTTAATGAAATATATTAAATTATATTTAAAATTTATCTAAATATATAACTTAAATTTTATTTAAATATAATATTACTTAATTAGAGATCATATTAATAACAAATATAAATTATAATTTGCAAATTATAAAATTGACGTAACATAAGGGCGTAAGGCGACAGGATCAATGCATGACTCTCATGAGTTGCTGTTAACTAGGATCAAAATATATGAACTATATGATTTTTATAATATGCCGATGTCTACCATGTTTAAAGTGTTTTAAATTTTGACTGTCAATATTGAAATATTTTGAAATTATATTTAAAAATTATTGAAATAAAATTTAAATTTGTTTAAATATAATATTTAATAAAATTATTTAATTAAAGGACATATTCATAAAAAATTATCAGTAATGATTCACAAACTATCAAATCAGCATAACCTAAGGGTCTAAGGCTACAACATTAATGCGTCTTGATATCTCGAGTTGTTGTTAACTAGGGTCAATACATGTGAACTATACAATTTTTTAGGATTCTATAATGTGTCGCCGTCTATTATGTCTAAAGTGTGTTTGAAATTTTGACTGTTGTTATTATTCAAATTATTTAAATATATAGTTTAAATTTATTGCAAGTTGGCTCGGACACCACGACTATAAAAAATAATTTAAACATAATTAATAATTAGAGGTCGTATTAATAACATATATAAATGATAATTCGCAAGTTATCAAATCGGCGTAACACGAGAGCATAAGCCCCCCCACAACATTAGCGGAAGACTTTTTAGGATTGTTGTTAACTAGATTGACACACATGAACTATATGAGTTTTATGATTTCTATAATGTGTTAATGTCCACCATGTCTAAAGTAAGACTCGTATTTGATAGCAACTAATCCTTATAAATGATACTAAATTGATATTCAAGATAAATATATTATTTATTAAAAATATATTAATAAATAAATATATTTATAACTAATATTATAAAAATAATTGATTCATATTTTTCGATAATTTTTTATGACCCACGTAATTTAATTCAAAAGAAAAGAAAATATGAATCTATAACCTTGTTCAACAATAAAATTCTATTTTAATTCAATAATTAAAATATTAGTGTAGTTAATCAGTTATGCTAGATGAATAAATAAATAAATAAATAAATAAATAATAATAAAAATAAGTGACATAACATAAAATTACAAGAAGTAATGATTGAGAAATAAAAAGAAAGGAAATGGAACATAAATAATGTAACATAAAAAATTAAGATTAAAAAGCAAAAACTAAAATAGTAATTGAAAAAATCGAATGATGGAAGAGGCTAAATATCCATGCGACACCTTTTAATTCGGAGAGAAATTGATGAAAGAGGCTAAATTGTTATTTTTTTCTTCTATTTTTAATTTGGGAATAATTTAAAATAAAAAGTTAGCAAATGTATAATTTATTTATTTTATAAAATGATTTTTTTGTGTCTATTGAGTGTGATATGAAATGATACAAATTATTTAATAGGATAAACCAACTATTAGTAATAATTTGTTTTCACTTTAAATACTTAAGTTATTTGTAATTTTATTTAAATTTAATATTTTATTTTATTCTTTCACTTTAAAATTGTTTTATACATAATTTTTTAAAATGTTTAAAAATAGGTATAATATTACGGAAAGTATAGGTGTAAGATTTTCATAATATAGCATATGTATGCTTGATTTTCATAATTAGGGTCGACACTTATGAATTGTATAATTTTCGTGATTTATATAATATGTCAATGTCTATCATATCTAAAGTACTTTGAATTTTGAGTGTTGCTATTAAAATATTCAAAAGTTATATTTAAAAAAAAAAAATATAAAGTTTAAATTTTATTCAAATATAATAATTTATAAAATTACTTATTTAGAGCTCATATTAATAGCAAATATAAGTAATTATTCATAAGTTGTCAAATCGGCATAAAATAAGGGCACAAAAACTACAATATTAATTTGTTAGTACTCTCCTCGGTTGTTAACTAGGTCGAATAAACTTCTTTGAAAAAAAATTACAAAAATACAATACTAAATTTATATTGTGTCTACATGACGATTAAATTTTTTTTATCATAAAATCAAACATTAAGTTTCATCACGATAATATATTTGCCGATCTAATTAAATTAGATTTTTAATCATTTGATTTGAGTTGATTTGATACAATCTTACCGAGTCTTACAAGTAAATTTGAAATATAATTTAAATAGATCAGTGATTATAATGTAATTATTTTTAATTAACTAATTATAGCCAATTTAAATAAAATTTTACTACGTTTAAACTTAAGTTTTACCTTGATCAGATATTTTGATAATTGTTATGACTCTCAAACATTATTTATTGGAATAATACTTTTATGGTCTATTATTAAAATGAATTAACTAATAATTACTGCAAATGTAATTATTGTTAGTTGAACAAGGATTAATAACTAAACATAATAATTATAAAAGTTTATCTATACAATAATTTATATCTAAATAAATGGATAATTAAATTTAATTGCTTTTAATCAACTAATTATATTAATTTTAAATAAATTAATTTCACTAGGTGTTACGTTATGTTTGTTCGATAATAATACCTTTATTGCAATGGCGTCGATAGAAGTTCAGTATTTTAAAATGAAATCTATGTAAGAAATTATAGTTAATTTTTGGATGAAAGAAAACTTCTTTATAAAGAGAAAAATGAATAAATTAAATTTCATTTTTTGACTTAATTATCGATTAGAAGATTTAGCTTGTATGAATTATTATTGATTTGATACCTATAATGAGCTATTTCAGTATCTTAAGCATACATATGTATATCCACAATTAAAATTAATTGATAGCCTTGTCTCACATATAGAATATTTGAAGTGTCATTAGAGTTGTCGACGATTGAATCCAATTTTATAGCTAGTAAATTTTAAATGTAATTTTTAAAAATAAGTAATTATATTAACTTTGATTAACTAATTATATCAAATCTAAATAAAATTTTAACAAGTCTCACACAAGCTTATCCTAATCATAAAATCGCTATTATAGCTATTATATGTCCTTTAATTTGTTATTTTCTAATAGTACGCAAAAATTGTGGTCAAATAATTTTTGTGTTCTAAATTTTAAAGATAGAATATTTTTATGTCACAAATATATTAATTTTTAAAGTTAAATGACCTCTATGTTTGAATTTTTTTATGTGATAGAATCAATGTTAGGTAATAGCAGATAAATCTTACCTATCTTTGATTTCAGTTATTCAATTTTTCAATTCTTTTTAATTTTCACATACAACATGACTAGTGTAAGAGAAAACAATTATTTTTCACACGATAAAAATTAATTTAGCAATAGTAACCTCAGCTTGTAGCCGTAATAAATTATTTCAAACAAAATATTATAATTAATCAATATGTCTACTTCAGGTTATTAAGAAATGTGGAAATAATTAAATGTGGACATAGTTAATTTTTATTTAGAGTACGAAGAAATTATGACAATGGTTAGCTTAATAGCTATAATGAGTGATTATTTTGGGTTGATGTTTACTAGGGTCAACAATTATGAACTCTATAATTTATATAATGTGTTAATATCTATCATGTCTAAAGAATTTTGAATTTAGACAATCGTTATAGAAATATTTTTTAATTATATTTTTAAACTATTTAAATATGTTTTTCGATTTTTTTAAACATAAAAATAAAATTACTTAGTTAAAGTTCATATTAATAAAAAATATAATTAATGATTCACCTGTTAATACTTATATTTTTAATTCACTAGTTAACAAATATAATAATTAAAGTACGTAGGATCGCAAGACTATAACATTAATGTGTGACTTTCTTGAATTGATGTTTAACCAATATCGACTTTTTTTTGAGCTATATAATTTTTATTTGCATCGATATCTATCATGTCTAAAGTAATTTGAGTTTTTACTATCACTATTGAAATATTTTAAACTATATTTAAAAAAAAAAAAACTATTCAAATATGTAGTTTAAATTTATATAAACATATAAATTAATATAGTTCCTTAATTAGAAGTCATATATATTAATAAAAATATAAATAATGGTTCCTAAGTTATCAAATCGGTGTAACATAGTGATGCAAGACTACAATATTAATGTGTGACTCTCTTAGGCTATTATTAATTAAAGTCGACACTTATGAACTATATGATTTTTATAACTTGTCAATGTCTACCACGTCTAAAGTGTTTTAAGTTTTTATTAATTTTATTAAAATATTTTCATATTATATTAAAAATTGCTTGACTATGCAAACTTTTAGTTTTAAAACTCGTAAATATTTTTTATTCTTTTATTCATGTACTTTTCTTATCATTTATATATAATTTAAGTGTAAGATTAACATAGGGTAAAAAAAATTTCAACTAAGAAAATTTTTATGCGAAATTTTCAAATGTTATGTTGACTTCTTTCCGCTTTACTTCTAAAATAGATAGAAAAGATTTGAAATGAAAAAAAATTATTTGAATTATCATGAGAAAAAATATAGAATAATTAAAATTATACAACTAAATTCATAAAAAAATAATTAAATTTTTGTATTGGAAATTTCAATAATTGCTTATTTTATGTAATACTAAACTACGAGCCAGATTTCAACAAAAATAAAAAACTAAAAGTTATTCAAAATATTGATAGGTTTTAAGATATATATCTATACCTCCTATTTATCTATATAAAATAAAGAGATATAAAATTTAAAATTAAAGATTAAAAAAATAAGAATTATTTAGATGATAAAACACATAATTAAGTAGATATGATACATAAATATATAATGTTAAATTAAAAATTTCAGATAATACTACTTTGGTCACACTGATTTTGGATATATGAGAATATAATTAATTAATTTTATATTATTATTTTTATCCTAGACTATTCCTTTCAAGCAATAAGTACTATGCAATCAGATTTATGAAAATTATATTAATTTATCCGTTCTTATGTATTGGGATAGTTTTCAATGTATAGGAAAAGAGTAATAAAATAAGTAATGAAAGAATTTTAAATTTAAGACGAAAGGGGCAAAAATATCCAAAAAAAAAATTAATTTATAGTATGAATAGAATTTTTTACTATTATGGTCAAATTTTATGGCCAAAAGGATTTTCCTTTCAGCACGAGCAAGATATAAATCAGAATCCTTCATAATTAAGTCCAATAAAGATCTTTCAAAGGTAAATGATCATACCTACAGGGACTTTTGTGTCTATTATAAACATCAATATCAATAATCCATGGAGCCCATGGAAATTTGCAATTTTTTTTAAAAAAAAAATCAACAAATAAAAATAAGAGTAGTGCCATAGAAATTTAGTTTGAATGAGAAGTCAAATTCGTCACCCGATTTAAGCTTGCAAGTTTCAATATCATCATCGAAGATAGAGTAGAGTTGTATATTGGGAGAGGGCACTGATAAAACGTTCAGTAATTGTTGAAGCGTTTGTTATTATCATCATGTTGATGACAAATAAAATAAAGAGAAAAAACATAATGTCAACACTGAACTTGTTCGAGATTTGCAAAAAGAAACTTTAACTTTGTAGACGATCTATTAACCCCTAAATCATTTCAACTTGATATTATTATGTCATTTTTGGATCAAATTCAATTTTTAGAAATGGGTGTTCATCATGTTTTCATTGCTACTTGACATGTGTTTTTACTTAAAATATTTTTTTTATTTTTCTCTCTCCTACTCATCATCTTCCTCAAATTTCTACTTCAAGCAATCCCATACCCAACCTTTTTCTCTTCTTTTTTAACTAAGCTCTCTTCCCCTCCTTGGTCCTAACTCCACCATTTATTATCCTTTCAAAAAATAAATTTATACAGATGCAATCATATTTGTCTAAAAATTCTCTTCTTGATAAATTAGCAAAGCCGCATATTTGTCCAAAGTCACTGACATGATTGACAAATTTTGGACATGATTACGCATTTAAAGTCACCATTGTGTATTTAAAATTCAGTTATCCCCATTTTATCATTTTTTTTTAGAAAAATAAAAAAAGGAACTGAAATAAAAGAGAGAGAAAAGGGGTCTTTAAAGTAGCACATGAATGAAAATAAAAAAAGGAATTGAAATAAATGAGAGAGAAAAGGGGTGTTTAAAGTAGCACATGAATTGGAGCAATACGGAAAAGTCTGAGGTGGTCATTAATTTTTTTTCCAAAGCTTCAATTGCATTTCAATGTAGATTTGAGGTGGTCACTAGTTTTTTTTTTCAAAGCCTCAATTGCATTTCAATGGAGATTTGTCACGACCCAAATGGCCATGAGTGGCACCCATATTAATCTTCCTGTGGGAGAACCATTTAAACCGAACCATTACCCAAACACTTAGCCAATATTAAGATGATGATATCATAAAATTAACATAATAATAATAATAATAATTCAGGATTAATCGTTATTAATGCGGAAATCAAATAAAATACTTACTAAAATCCCCAAGACCCGAAAGTCACCGTACAAGAACTACTAACAAAGATCATATCTAAAGTGATATCCAAAAATAAAGTAAATAAAGAATGTTTCATTGCCCGAAAGATGGACAAGAACAAATAAGATGACCCATGACAGCCTGGAGACGGAGTGCTCACCCTTGGATCAAGATCTGCTATCAAACTCTAGAGGTGAGGTCATGTCTGAGCCTCGAATACTTTCTGCACTCAACAAAGAAGAGTACAGGGTAGTATCAGTACAAACCACTATGTGCTGGTAGGTATCATAGGTCAACTCAATTTAATAGCATGTACACAACATAAATCAAATAACAAGTAGATAAATATTGTCACACAACAAATATTCAATGAATCAACAATACAACAACAACATGTCAAACAGTGCTCACAAACAAGTCACATAACCATCAAGAGTATAAACCATACTGTAAACATCCACAAAATCAACACAAATATGTACACACATGATATGGGACTTATTTTTGCCCAAATAGTCATGACCTGCAGGGAACAATCTAAGTTCATGTACCGTACCGGCGTGGTACCCTCTCCAACATATACATAACCGTACCGGCGTGGTACCCGATCCAACATAAATATAAATGTACCGGTGTGGTACCCGATTCAACATAAATATAAACGTACCGGCGTGGTACCCGATCCAACATAAATATAAACGTACCGGCGTGGTACCCGATCCAACATAAATGTAAACGTACCGGCGTGGTACCCGATCCAACATAAACATAAACAAATATTATCAATATCAATTTACACAACCTCACAGCATACAACACAATGTACCAAGATTACAAGTACACTTAAAGTCATGAGACAATTCCATCAAGTCAGTTTTCAATAAATATTTATACACGAATCAACAATCCAAACATCAACAATTTCAAACATGTACGAATACCAATCCACAAATATCCAATTTACGAGCATACACACAATTAAATCGAGTCTAAACTCCAATTAAACCATAACCTACCTCAATCGAAGAACTCAAATATCAGTAGTCCACAAGTGCCTTATCCTTTCTCAAATTTTCGGAACGTTCAAAATCTGTTCAAATATATAATCCCCTCAAGAATACGAATTTAATAACACTCATTTATAAATTCTTACTCTATAAATCCTAGGACTAAACCTTAATTTATCCAAAAACAATAATTAACTTCATATGATAACCTTCTGTTTCGAAACTAACAACAAAACAATGGCTAGCGCCACTTTCAAATTCGTGGAGAATTAAGAAGGCAACCAATAGTGGCCTGTGCCACTTTTGAAATTCATGGTAAATTAAGAAATCAGCCAATAGTGGCCATTGATTTCAGTGAAAAAGTGTGAAATCAACTACAGTGGCCTGCGCCACTTGATTTCTTGCCAGCACTGGCCTACTTTTTCCATTAATCAATTTTTTTTTTCCACTAAAATTATACATATCACACTCATGTACACATTAAAATAAACGAACCTGAGATTTTGTGTTATGCAGCAGCAGCAGTTTCTCCTTTTTCCTTTTCTTTTCTCGCTTGTTCTAATAAATTGAACGTTTAATACCTAATCTGATAATCTATTACCCTAATTTCACATATGACAGAAAATATAAGGGAGTAGTGGGTATGACCTACTACTAATTTTAATAAATTAATATTTTTATTAATCATCTTTTAATTTAATTATTTAAAATACCCAACACTTCTAATAAATTCTCGTAATTTGTTCGGAATTCTATAAAAATAAATTAAATATGTAAATTGACTAAACAAATACATTTTGAATCTATTGAAATCACTAAAATACTAATCTAGGGTCATCTTGATCGAAAATTGAGCGTGATTGAATTTAACTTTCTTTAGCTCAATAACCCAACTAAGGACTTAACCCACCCGAACACCTCAAGAATCGGTACTCTTCATCTTCGTAACTCATAAATAACATATACAAACTACGAGAAGGGCTAAAATAAAAAGTTCAGTAAAATTTACGAAATGACTAGGAGGGTCGTTACAAGATTTGAGATGGTCACTAGCTTTTTTTTCCCAAAGCTTCAATTGCATTTCAATGGAGATTTGAGGAAGATGGAAGATAAAATGAATTTTAAAAAGAATTAAAAAAAGTTATTGACACTTGACAGTTTTTCATTTGTTTTTGGAGTTAATTTTTCTCCTTCACATACCTTATTTGTGTGGAACACAAATCTAGGTTGGAATTCAGTAAAGATGGTCCATTTATAATGATTTTTATAATTTTTATGGGGTAATAAATCGTCCACAAAGTTAAAGTGTCTTTTTACAAATCTCGGACAAGTTCAGGGGTGACTTTATCTCTTTTCTCTAAAATAGATAATAAAAGTTAAACTTTGTGCAACTTTAATAAGCCATCTTAAGAGTGAAAATGAAGTTGTTCTTTTCACCTAATAAAAGTATTGAGCTTAATCTGTTCCGCTCACAAGATTACAACAATCTGATTTTGTTATTAAGGTTAACTACTTTCATGACTGTTTGGGTTGATTTTATGGTTATCAAATTTTTGATTTATTATATTAAAATTATTATAACATATTTTTAGACCGAATATTGTGTTGAAGTGAGATTATAACAAATTCTTAGACAAAATATTTGTGTCGAGTGGAATTATAGGTAGTTATTTTATATATTTATTCAGTTGATATACCTAAAAGTTTTTCCTTTCGGTTTTTAATATTATTTGTAGAGTATAAGTAATACAAAATTTGTTAGACAAATGTTACAATGCTGAAACACTAAATGTTGATTGATAAAATATTTCTAAAATATTGATCGATATTTATATCCTTTTAATAATTACATAAAGTCTATAATAATAATAATGTACAAAAATGTAAAAGTGACGCGCCAAGTTTCAGAATGGTTAGAAAATAATCATTATAAGTTAGAATTTAATTGGGATAATAATTGTAGCAATCATCATGGTGATTTTTGATTTTTTTTTTTTTTTGTATTTTAATCATTTTATCGCGTTGTATATATTCAGACACAATGATGAAGACAAGAAAAAGTTTAGTTCTTCTATTTTTGAATTTTATTTTAGGTGGTGGTATTAAATCTATTCAGGGATTTCAATCCATCAAAATTAAATTCTGAAAAGAAAACTAAGCTCACCTAAGGTTATAAATATAAAGGAAGACGAAGCTTCAAATCTAACGAAAGATCGATCTTCTTGGTGAACTCTTGTACTTGTGCAACATATCAAAGATAAGTTCTATTCTAAATGAAGTAGATTTGAAGAAGTTCAGAGAAAGATCTAAAAACTTAGCTTGAGGAGTTTCTAGCAATATCCAACTTCACACTGAAAATCTCAAACTTTGTATGAATTTAAAGGTTGGTGATGGTATTAATCTTACTTAGGGTTTAACCCATTGTCTTCTAGATCCAAGAAAAGGATGTTGATTTTCATTTCTGCATTGAAGATTCATATGCTAAGTCATAAATTTGCTAGAAAGTTTCTACATCAACCCAACTAATCAGCTCATGAATTAACAAAAGGACAGAGAGCTAGAGGACAAACTTACCAAGTTCAACTTGGAAAGGAAATTTTTGCAGCAAATCAGAGTTAGCTCCAGCCAAGCAAAGCTGGATTCATCGATCGTGGATGAGTTCAAGGTCAAAAAAAAAAATGAAGAGTCAAGCAGTCCACAATATTCTAGACAAGTCCAATAGCTTTACTAATTTCATTTTAGATCTTTTTCACTTTTATTTCATGTTTTTGTTTTTTGTGTAAATCACAGAAATCCCGTGTTTAGTAAAAGTATTTACATATAATCCCTTTAGGCTTTTTCTCTTCCTATTTTCTTAAATATACTTATACATTCAGTAGTTTCTTATACATTGTAGTGATGTATGATAAAACAGATTTACATGCATTCATGGAAAGAGTAATCAGATAAAATTTTTCATTCTCTTAAATAACTTCATTAATTACCTATAATTATGTAGTGTATGATTAAATATAGTAACTGAAATTTAAATTTAAAAAAACTCTTAAACATCATTGTCAGTTTTGGTCATTGTTGAAATTTCTTTTGAAAAAAAAGAGAGCTGTCTTCTTCTTTCTTCAATTCTCGAAAAAAAATATGAGCATCCCCATATTGTTGTGTCATTTCGGTATTTGAGAGTCAGAAATTATTTATCAATCCTACAAAAGTGATGCAATTAATGTTTCAGAAAGTATTAATTTTTTGAAATTAATTTCTACAATCGCGATTAAATTGAATATTGACAAAGTTCGTAAAAAAGTAGAAGTAAAATACATTACTGATGGTAATTCGTGTTCAATTATCATAAGGAATGACAATGGAGTACGAGTATACCTTGAGTTGAAGAAAAAAAATTCGAGGTTTGTTAATTTTCCACTATGTATATCAACTTTCGACTAATCGAATAAGAAAATCAAATTTGATAGAGAAACAGGGCCTGTACTTTATATTGAAGGTAGTGAATCTGATTCTGTTGCGTTAACGGTCATTGAAATGAAAAATCAGTATTCATTATACGTTTCAGAATTAGAAGTGAAAAACTTCATTACTGATTGCAAGAACACCAAAATAATGGTTAGCCAGCTTTATAAGGATAAGCAAACTCTGATTGCGGTAATGGCAAAATATGCAATATCTAATGTCTTCAACACCAATATTATTTTATCTGTTTGTTGAAAGAGTTACTAATAATGTATGAATAGAAATATTATTGTAATTTGTTGAAAGTTTAATGAATGGGTTTTTTGTAATAGGTGTTTTGAAGGAATTATTGTTTAGGTGCTGTTATCTGTTTGTTGAAAGAGTTACTAATAATGTACAATATTTACTCATACATTCAAACGAATGTATAATCAGACTATAACAGAGGGATTTTGTGCATTTTAATTAAACTCATGAATTTTATATCTATATTCATACATTGATTACCTGTTTATATCTGATGCAGCTATGTACTGCACTATCATAACAAAGACTACAAATGGGTCCTCAAGGCCTCTTGTATGAATCAATCCAAAATATTTGTTATAAAAATATTTGATTCAGAGCATACATGCAGTCTTAGTGATAGAGTACTGAATAACTTGGTTGCGATAACAACTTTTGTGAGTGAATTTACAGCACCAAAATTAATTAATTACAAGAGAATACACACACCCGTTGACATAATTGAAGAGATGAAGGATGTTTATGGAGTTGATATTAACTATATGATGGATTGGCGTGCAAAAGAGAAGGAAGTTACGATGCTTAGAGGTGGACTAGCTGATGAATATCGAAAAATGCTCCGTTATATCTATATGCTGAACTAAGTGTATTCTGAATCGCACATTCAGATGCATAAGACATTAGATAATGAGTTTAAATACTTGATTATTGCCTTACATCCCATGATAAGGGATTTTGATTTTTGCCGACCTGTTGTTGTTGTTGATGGTGCTCATTTGAGCGGTTCATACCAAGAATTCTTTGTTTCAGCAAGCACACTGGATGGTGCAGGTATTAGTCATTACTGTTATACTTGACTTTGTGATTATTATGCAGATTTCTATGTATTGGATGTACTTATTCATTGCTAAGTATGTATAATATGCTTATGCATTGCTGTTGTATGTATAGTTATTTCCAGAATTGCAAATACAGTGCCTATAATATTGACATACACATATGTTATTTGATTTTCTTTTTTAAATTTCGATTGTGTTCTGCCATTAGCTTACGGAGTTGTGGATTCGGAGAATGACAATGCTTGGACATGGTTTTTCCATCAGTTTAGAGAAACATTTGGGGAACGGGATAACATGTATGTTGTATCGGATCGAAACGAGAGTATAATAAAAGATGTGAGCATTGTTTATCCTAATATCCCCCATCTAGCATGTATTTGGCATTAATAAAAAAATATTTGCACACATTTTAGAAAAAACAAAGATAGACTTAGTGACCTCTATTATTCCATAGCTAAAGCATATAGAAAAGAAGATTTTGATTATATAATGTCAAAGGTTGCTAAGGTTGATCACAAGATTAAGGAATACCCGAATATGAAAAATGGTCAAGATGTCACTCGCCTGTTAATAGAGGTAGAATGATGACCTCCAATATAACTATATGTATTAACGGGTGTTTGGTAGAGGCTAGAGAACTTCCTATTCTAGGTTTCCTTGAATAAGTTCGAGTCTTATTTGTCACATGAAATTGCAAGAATAGTGAAATTGCATCTTATACCAACACAACACTCGGGAGAGGATTTCAAGAAATTCTGACTCTTAATGGGGAAAAGGCTTTGAGGATGACGTTATGTATTAGAATATTTATAAAATTAATTTTCTTTTTCATTCATTATAATTTTTTATTTTAGCATATGTATTAATTTATTTATTTCTAACAGGTTAAGGCAACTGGTAGTTATCTTTACTGTGTGTATGAATCAGGAAGGAGGTACATTATGGATATTGAGCGTGGAACATGCAACTGTGGCTGTTATCAAATTGATGAAATACCCTGTCCACATGAAATTGTTGTGTTAAAGAGAAAAAATATAGATGTAAAAGATTATGGTCGTTATTGCTTAGAATTGTGCAGGCCAAAAATAATTGTCAAGACGTATGAACTCTCGATAGTTTCAATGTCAGACATGAAGGATTGAAATGTTCCCCAATTTATTGACGATGAAGAAGTTTTGCCGTCCAAATATAGAACAACTCCGGGTAGGCCAAAGAAAGGAAGACATTTTAAATCAAGTGAATCACTTTCTTCAAGTTCAAACTGTTGCAAAAAATATGGATGTGCAGGTCACAACTGAAGGACGTGTAATTTTTTCCTAAAGGAAACTTGAATAAGATAATTTATTTTTCTATATGCTGATGCTTAGATTGATCTTGATTGAATAATCACTTTACTTAGTTTGTGTTGATATCGGTGAATTATTTTGAACTACAATTTATATTGTTTTTTACATTTTAGATCTTAATAACTGTTTCGTCAATTTTCACAATAATGTGCCAGCTTTATTGTTTATGTATAATTAATTTTTATACATGGATCGCAATATCATAGCTTTGTAATGTATAATCTTACTTATATCTGACCACATGTTCAGTATCTTGTCAAATATTTAAAAGTAAATGCACACTCATGTATGGTATTTTCATGAAATTTAACTTGCCATTGTATAATGTATGATATTTTTTAAAACTTTATTTAAATATTTGAGTGTATAACTTTCGATATTTTCGTTTTTGTTTTTAACTTTTACGAATAAGTATGATACTACATTATACTTAAGTTTTTATGTATGATGTAAATTGACTTTGGTATAACTTCCTCTTATTTGCGTAACAATCATACATTTATAATTGGAAACAATCAAAAAGTAATAAAAACAAAAATACATTAACATTATGTTATAAATGTATGTTATAGTTTTATAATTTAGTTTGTTGTTTGATGTTAACATTTTCGTTATTTATTATAAACATATGTATGATAATATGTTATACATGTCTTTAATTGTATGAGACATATGTTCAATGTATTAGATAATCTGTATAATCCAGACAATATATGTTATTAACTTATAAATGAACTTATGTACTGGAAAAAATTATACGTTAGATAAACAATAAAACATTAATGTGTAATTTATTGTTATTGTAACGACCCGAGTCTGTATTTCGGATGCTACACGGTGCTAGCGACCCCGAAGGAGCACCAGCTAACCTATGACTGGTACTTGCTGTGAGCACTGAATAATATTAACACTGTAATACTGATATTACTGAAATAAATGCGGAAAGTAGGCTAAAATCGCCATAAGGTTCATAACTGAAAACAAATATTAAATACTGAAAACTGAATATTGAAATATCTATCTGAACTACTCTAGTCTGAAAGCCTCTAACTATCTGAATTATGGAGTTGATGGGACAAGCCCCCAACTAACCCGACTATTAAAAACTGTACTGAAATACTAAAATAATACTCTATCCTCAAACTATAAGGACTCACCACTAAGTCTGTTGCTGATAGGCTGGACTACTAAGTACGGTCAGGAGCCCGTGCATCTGAACCTATGATATAAGACATCATAGCGTAAAAGAAAAATATGCGTCAATACTTTAAATATACTGGTATGCTAAGTGAGGTAGACTGATATGCATGGGTTCATACGTATGAACAATAACTAATTGAATAACGTGAGCATAACTGAATAAGAGTACATGCATGAATGCATAAACTGTAACTGAGATCATGTCAATGCTGGTTACTGAGTTCTGAATACTGATTAACTGATATCTGAGTTTACTAATACTGTAATACTGATAACTGAGTGACTGTTTCTGACAGTCCTGATTGATAACTGGGTGACTGTTTCTGACAACCCTGATTCTATAGAACTGAACTGAGTTCTATACTGAGCTGGGTGACTGTATCTGACAGTCCTGATTTTGTATAATCGAATTGAGTTCTGTAATGAGACTGAAACTAAAACTCAATCTATGGGAGGTAATCATCTAACCGACATGCCCCTCTCTGAAAGGATTGGGATCCAACCTATAACCCCAGTTGGAAGAGTGTCAATATCGTGCCACGGGTAAAGATAAACTATGAGTTAACCCTCTCTAATAGGAAGATCTTTCATCAACCCTCTCTAGCAAGAAAAATTATATGAGATGTATCAACCCTAGTCTGGCAGGAAGATATCTCAACCCACGCTGGCTATGTAGTTCTGTAATACAAAAAATACTACTAAGGATCAAATCCTATACAGGCAGGAATGCCCCCATCCTTGGGTTCGCTCGGTGCTAAATCCTACTCCCAACTGAATAGACACTGAACTGATTTCTAGTCCATACTAGGATTGACTGAACTGTTACTGATCGTACTGTCTAACTGAACTGAATTGAATTCACTGGGTTTCGTTAACTGATGGAATACTACTGAATCTGGTTAACTGATTGAGTTCACTGAATTCTGTACTGGATACTGAACTAAGACTGTAACTGATTACTGAGTACTACTATTCGTAACACTACTGAGACTGTTCTGTAACTACTGTAGCTCTAGGTAAATAGCTAAATTTTTGGGTATTGAATACCCCCAGGACTCGATAGCATGAAAAGTAAAGCAAAGAGTAAACTTGAAAAGGATAACACTGTGCACTGGTTCATAATTCATCCTTAGAGATATTTTATCAAATACTTGTAAGGTATAAGTTTACACATCTACTAACATGCCATAAATTCTTCCCCATTTAACTCACATGAGCATTTTAACAAACACTTGGGTAGCACAACTATGCACATGATACTAAAACAACATGTAGGCATCATAACATAAATTCACAAATTCACAAATTCAATGGCTTTAACATGAATTCACATGATACTAAACACATAATAATCAATTCCACATGAAACTTATAATAGACCATGGATTAGAAATCCAATTAACATTATAATCATCAATACACTTAAATTCAATCATGGAAATCATGGAATCAATCTAACTGAAGTTTAAAAGAGTTTATTGGACTCCAAGGGTGAAAGAAACCCTTGGATGAACACTTCACATACCTTGGTACTTGAATTGACTAAGGTTGATGGTGAGTTCTTGAATCTTGAACCTTGAATTAGAAGCCCTAGGATTTTGTTTCTTGAGTAATTTTGAGAACAGTGAATAGATTTTTCCTCTAAAGTGGCTAACTCTTGTGTTTTGAGGGCTGATAGACGTGGAAAAATAACCCAAATATCCCTGAGGATGCGGATTTTTAATGACTAAAAAGTGGCCTAGCGACGCACAGACCGATGCACCGTGTCAAAGGGATCGATGTTATGGCTAACGCGTCGCGTCAAGTTCACGTCAATTCACTGGAAATTACACTGGGAGCTGGGGGAAATATTCATCTACGCGATAGGCGACGCGGCACGTCGAGATCACATCGATACATTGGTTTGGACTCCCAAACATACTTCAAACGATGTTTGAAAAATCTGAAACTCGTCTGAGAATACCTACTGACATTCCTGATCATGAAGCAACTTTAAGATCGATATTTAATGGTCGTAAGGGTCGCGATAAGATCGCCAACTATGAAGTCTAAAATAACTATAAGTATGAATACTTCGCTAAAATTTTCTAAGTCTGGGACCCCTTAACAAGCTTTAAAGAACTGAATTAAGCTTAGGATTTTGTGGGGTCTTACAATATCTCCCCTTTAAAAACATTCTTCCTCGAATGAGACTGACCATGATAGGAGAATTGATAGACTGAAAGTACATGCTGGACATGCATATCTGAAGCATGATTTCATGGCTGAGACTACTAATATATTGAATTATCATACTGAAAATACATAACTGATGCATGATTTAGTAGTTGATATTACTGATAAGGTGAGTTTGTATACTGAACATACATATCTTATGCATTAGTACATGACTGAACTGATTCATAAATGCATGACTGAGAATGCAACATTACTTGATACCAAGTTGGTAACTATATCTGAACATGAAACTGAGTAAATTTAAGAAAGACTGTTACCTTGAGTTGAGTTTGAGTTTTCAGAGAAGAGGTGAGGATAATTGGTCCGCATATCTGCTTCTGCTTTCTAAGTATCTCCCTCAACGGACTGATTCCACCAAAAAACTTTAACTAGAGGGACTTCTTTGTTCCTCAGTCTGCGAATTTGATAATCAAGGATTTCGACAGGAATTTCCTCATAAGAGAGACTGTTTTGAACATCTATTCGCTCTACAGGGACTATGACTATTGGTTCACCTATGCATTTCTTTAGAAAGGAGACATGAAACACTATGTGAACTAAAGCTAAGTCTGCACGCAATTTAAGTTCGTAAGCTACCTTTCTGAATTGGCTGACAATTCAGTAAGGACCAATATATCGGGGACTGAGCTTTCCCTTCTTGTCGAACCTCTTCACTCCTTTCATAAGAGAGATTTTCAAATACATAAAGTCACCAATATCAAACTCGAGATCCTTTCTGCGCACGTCAGTATACGATTTCTATCGGCTTTGAGATGTCTTAAGCCTTTTCCTGATCAACTGAACTTTTTCTAAGGTATCAAATACCAAATCAGGCTCTACCACTGTGGCCTCACCCACTTCAAACCAACCAATGGGAGATCTACATCTCCTCCTATAGAGTGCCTCAAACGGAGCCATTTGAATGCTAGAATAATAGCTGTTGTTATATGCGAACTCAATCAAGGTCAAGTGGTCATCCCAACTACCCTTAAAGTCAATGGCACACGCTCTTAGTATATCTTTCAAAGTCTTAATGGTCCTTTTTGCTTGACCATCTGTCTAAGGGTAGAAGGCTGTACTGAGGTGAACTTGGGTACCAAGACCCTTTTGGAAGGCTTTCCAGAAATTAAAGGTATACTAGGTACCTCTATCAGAGATGATGAACAATGAAACTCCGTGTCATCTAAAAAACTCTCTGACATAGAGCTTGGCATAATCCTGGGATGAATAAGAGATATGGATTGGTAAGAAATGAGATGACTTGGTCATCCTGTCTACGATAACCCATATAGAATCATGCTGACGACAAGTACGAGGCAAACCGGTCACAAAGTCCATGTTCACTTCTTCCCATTTCTATATGGGAATACTGAACTCCTGCATGGACCCACTAGATTTTTGATGTTCAATCTTAACCTGCTGACATGTTGAGTATTTAGCTACAAACTCTGTAATATCTCTCTTCATCCCAGTCCACTAATAGACTTTCTGCAAGTCACGGTACATCTTAGTAGACCTTGGATGAATAAAGTAGCACGCACCATGCGCTTATGCAAGAATCCACTGCCTTAAGTCATCTATACCTGGCACACATAGCCGACCCTATCAACGCAATACACCATCTCCCCCTTGGGAGAAAGCCTCCATTTTCTGATCTTTGACTGACTTTTTCAACTTAACTAGACTGATATCTTTGTCCTGCTTTTCCTTCATCTTGGAAACCATAGATGATTCTGAACTACTATGCACCCATACACTACCTTCTGCTAAATCGACTAAGAGAACACCTAGTCGGGCAAGCTGATGAACTTCCTGAGCTAACTTTTTCTTATCCTCATACACGTGAGCAATACTACCCATAGATATCCTACTGAGAGTATTAGCCACTACATTGGCCTTGCCCAGATGATATAGGACACTCATGTCATAGTCTTTCAACAACTTCAACCAACTTCTCTGACAGAGGTTTAGGTCTTTCTTAGAGAACACATACTGGAGGCTCTTATGGTATGTGAACACATCAACATGTACCCTATACAAATAGTTCTTCTAAATCTTTAAGGCAAATACTACAGCTGCTAACTCAAGATCATGGGTGGGGTAGTTCTTCTCATGGGGCTTAACTTGTCTAAAGGCATAGGCTATGACCTTACCTCTCTGCATCAAAACACACACCAAACCAACCCTGGAGGCATCACAATATACCATAAACCCATCTGAACCATCTGGTAGAGTCAAAACTAGAGTTGCAGTAAGTCGAGTCTTCAACTCCTGAAAACTCTTCTCATAAGAATCCAACCACTGGAACTTGACTTTCTTCTAAGTCAATCTGGACATAGGGGATGCAATAGACACCATCGGTAATAGCGAGCCAAGCCCAAGAAACTCGTGATATGTGATGGAGAGATGGGTCTGGGTTAATTTCTCACTGCTTTGGTCTTTTGGGGATCAACTCTAATGCCATCACTGGAAACTATATGGCCAAGGAAAGCTACTAACCTTAGCAAAAATTTGTACTTACTGAATTTGGCGAACAACCGATGGTTTCTGAGAGTTTGTAACACTATTCTGAGATGGTCTGTATGATCATGTTCACTATGGGAGTAGACAAGAATGTCATCTATGATGACTATGATGAATATGTCCAAGTACTTCTTGAACACACGGTTCATCAAGTTCATGAAAATTGATAGACCAAAGGACATAACTAAGAATTTGAAGTGACCATACCGAGTTTTGAAAGCTATTTTTAGAATGTCATATTCTCTGAATCTGAGATGATGATAGCTTGATCTGAGGTCTATCTTAGAAAAGTATCTGGCACACTGAAGTGGGTCAAACAAGTCATCAATTCTGGGAAGTGGATACTTGTTCTTGACCCTGACTTTATTTAGCTGACGGTAGTCAATGCATATTCTGAGAGAACCGTATTTCTTACGTACGAATAGAACTAGTACACCTTACGGGGATATACTGGGTTTGATGAATCCCTTATCTAGGAGATCCTTCAGTTGTTCTTTTAATTCTTTGAGTTCTGCTGGAGCCATTCTGTATAGTGGAATAGATATGGGCTGAGTATCTGGAAAAAGGTCTATTCCAAAGTCAATTTCCTTCTCGGGAGGTGATAACGCTCAATCTACAGCTCTCGTAGGAGTGTAAAGCGGTCGTTAGCAAATATAGAACCCAACAGGGTTGGGTGTCGATCCCACAAGGAATAGCTTGGCCAACAAGTAAGCAAAATTACTAAACTTTTGGTGCAAGTCTCGTAAAAAGGGGGGATTTGTAATGTGTCACCAAAATAATTAAATAAAAGCTGAAAATAGCAAAGTAAAAGAGAAAGATTGTTACGTAAGTTGTAAACAATGAGAATTGAGGCGTTGGAGTTATGTCCTCCTTCTGAGGTATACGTCTCTATTGGCTATGAGTGTGTAGAATTCTGACATGCAACTGCGTATAGATAATTGTATTTGATGGTAAATCCAGGCGTCTTTCGACCTATTCGAGGATTATTTCACTTTAACTCTTTCGAGCTTAAAGCGTGTCTAACGGTACGAATTCTCCAAGAGGTTAGTCCAGTTACGGCACTAGCTTTTTAGTAGGGAATTTTAGGGGGTGACCCTACTATCTTGACCTTATCTCTTTTCCAGACAGATAACCTTTCTTTCGAACAAGTTAAATGTTATATTGGCGTATTCTTGCGTTTGCAACCACAAAAAATGTAGACTAAGATGAAGAGAATAATGATATAAGCAGTATACGTGTCGTGAACTCACAAACTCACAGCAATAGATAGTATCTCATACGGCTTCCATAACCCCAACAGAGAAGTTTAGTTACCCATGAATGCGAAGGAGATCACGATTGACATTGTTGTTATACCACAAGATTGAGTAATTTCGTGTAGCTTAGGTGGTAGGCGTGAGGCGTGAATTCCTAGGCAAAGTAACGATTCTCTTGTTGTAGAATTTAAGAATAGAAGAGTAGAAGAAGAAAAATAGAATTAATGGAAAGATTAGAAGAGTTGTAGAATTGTTTGTAGTGGAAGATGAGAGGGATGGAAGAAAGTATTGTGGTCTCCCCCCTTCAAATTCCTTGCAAATCTCTAGCATGATAGGGTATTTATAATACCCATATCCTAATCCTACTAGATAAATAAAATATCTAACCAAATTCTACTAGGCTAATGTAATACTTAACCCAATTATACTAGGTTAATGTAATACTTAACCCAATTATACTAGGTTAATGTAACATTATCATAATCCAAATAAACTAATGAAATACATAACCCAATTGTACTAGGTTAATGTATCATTGTCCAAATCCAACTAAGTTACTGCAAATCCCCAAAGTCTTCAGAAATGCTGTTTTAGCCCGGGACAGATTTTCCATGCAGCAGTTTTGGTCCTTAGGCATGTAAACTCCCTTCCCTTCCTTCGTGAGCTTTCTTTTGCGTCAAGTAAGCCATAAAATGCTGAATTCTGCATCATTTAGACCTGAAACTTTACTAATCATGTTTGTTAGCTCATTTACAGGAAAAAGGACTAAAAGTGCATGAAATATATACTTTGTTCTCAAAACTAGGCTAAAATATGGGCAAAATATATTGATATAGGCGTGTAAATTCTCCTATCATCAACACCCCACACTTAAAGATTTGTTCGTCCTCGAACAAAATATCATGTCCCTCTAAACATCAACTTAGGGTTTCACAGCAACAACATAAAATATTCGTCAAGACAAGCACAACAATTATCAACAAAGAGTAGTTTTTCGATCATTAGTAGAAACAGTTTAACTTCTAGCATAGACTCGTGATGGTGGTCAACTCATATTCAAAAGTTAAGGCACAAAGAATCATACACAACTACCCAAAAACTCATCAACCATGTGTGTCTCACACTATAGTACCCATAATCACTCACAAGTATAGCATATTTTTCAAACATGGGTATCAAAATGTCCTTGCTCTCACTCTCACAAAGAATTCATATGTAGCAACTGATGACCATAGGCTTGCCCTTAATGTAATACTCTACTAAATGTCAGAATGCTAAGCTTAGGATCAAGTAGGTCTTTTGATGGTTGTAATGTAGGCTAAGGGACGGGTAGGACTATTTTGGCCAGGAATAGTGACTAAGTTCCTAAGCGCTTTAATACATCACTTTGTATCATTAACACTTTTCTTTATAACAACCTTTCTTTCATTTATTCTACCACCCTTTTTCTCCTCTTTTGTTATTCGATTTTAAACATGACTAACTTTTCAGTTTTTTCTTCCTTTTTCTTTTCATAACATACCTCTTATGATAACACTTCTTTTTCATAGCAATTTCAAGCACCAATACATTCTAAAGCATCATACTCACCCAATTTCCTCTTATTTTGTCACATGACTTTACACTTTAAAGCACTTAGGAATTTGGATCAAATTATGGTCTTGAAAAAAATGGATTAGGCTTACATATGAGGTTGTCAAAGAAAATAGGCTAAAGGCTCAAAAGGGTTAACTAGGATAATGTCCATGGGTAGGTAAAAAGAAGGTAAATAATCATAGGTTGCCAAAGAAATGCCTAAATCATATCCTAAACTTACACTCCTTATTTTCGCTTTGCATACATACCAGGCAAGTTCTAGCATCAGCCACACACATAGAATATACGATTATCTCACACACAAAAGGCACATGGTCGACTTGCTTGGAAGTAATATAGACTCTCGACCCAACAAGTGAAGGAATTGAACCACACAATATCACATAATGAGTCACAACTAAAGCCTAAACGTCTCAGTAGTCACAATTGTAGCACATACTCTTGTTATAATCTCATGCTGCCTATCAAAATAATTTCATGCGAAGCTAGAAAAAACAACAAAAACAAAAAACTAAAACACGAAAAAAACAACAAAAAAACAACAAAACAAAATAAACAAACATAGATACGATAGAGAAGTATAGCATACGATACCGCCACCCCACACTTAAACGGGACACTGCCCTCAGTGGAAAATAAATACGAGGAACCTGGTTAGTCGGACTCTTCCTCAATGTCGGGGGTCATACCCCCTTCGTCGGAATCATCATAAGAGTCGTCGTCAGAGTTCTCCTCCTCGTCAGAGTCTGGCAAGCGTCGATCGTCATCAGTCGGCACATCATCATCGAGAGGTTCCTCAAAGTATGTACCTACTCCACACATCTCCCGTGCATGAATATTCATTGGATAGTCATGGTCCAGCTGTTGGAGCTCTGCAGCAGTGGGAACACGACCTCCACTCATCATTGTAAACCTCATCATGCCGTACATATGGCGGGAGAAACTCTCATCCCGAGCATGTCTCTTTGCCGTAGTAAGGTTGATGCCATGTGTTGATTCAGCATCTTTGACCTTTGTGAGGTCAACCTTCTTCGGATTGTGTGGGAGTTTATGATCAGATGGTTCCTCTTCGATATCCTCCTTCCGCAAGATTGCTGTCAACAGATTTCCAAACGTGAAGTGGGACCTTTTATGGTGTCTGGCCTTCCTCATGGTAGAGCGAATGATTGCCCCAAAGTTGATAGGGATATTCGTCATCAAAGCATAGACCAAACACACTCTATCTCTTGATATCTTGGTGTATTGAGTCCCAGGAATAAGGCATGAGTTGACAATACGCATCCAAATTCTTGCTTCCCTATTCAGTGAAGCATAGGGGAAGGTGTTGTGTCGTCCTGTGTCTTTATGTCTGCCCCACCTTGCCATCGATCTACTTCCACTAAGTGTGTGTCTAATTGCTCTATAAAGAGGCCTGCTGTACAGCTCTTTGAATGGTGCTGGGTCGACCGAAGGTAAGCCAAGAAAAGAGTTGATCCAGTCCGCGTTGAGCTGTAACACTTGGCCCCGAATTTTGACTTCGTTGCCTGTTGCTTTCGGCGACCAGTTGGCGTAAAACTCTCTTGTCAAATCAAGATTACATTCTCCCATATCGTGGAAGATGAAATCCAGCTTCAATACCATGATTTTCGCCAACATACGCGGCTCCTTCTTCGCTAAGGTGTCCTTGTTGATCAGGTCGACGTGAACATATCTTCTTTCTTTGTTGTTCCTGTACCATTCTTTGGCTTCCTCTTCAAGAACCCATTTTATTCCAAAAATTCTGTGGGGTAGTTGTGTTGAGGATGATTCTCCTTGGTCCTTTCTACCTCTCTTCTTGCCCTTTTGGGAAGTGGTAGCCTTCTCCTTGCCTTGCTTCGCTTTAGGTGCCATTGTACCTGAGACTAGAAATAGTGTTAATGGAAGCACAATCTCAGTTGATACAATCTATAAACAAGCAGTAGGGGTACCACCCCACACTTAGTTTTGTTGACACAAATCAGTGAAGTGAAAGTGGTCGATTACTCAGATTTCGTCGACATACGTTTAAGGATTATATTCCGACAAGAAAATCAGTATTGTATTACTACTTGCAGCCATTGCACTCCTTTCATGTTAGATATAACAACACTACTACATAGGGGTTATAACATGGTATGGATGTTTTCAACAATCGCAACCTCCTAAGTCGGTAGGCAACTATAAGGCTTATCCCGATGAACGGGATAGTCTAGCATGTAAGTATCCAAGTAACAAGATCATAACATGATAGTCAATGTTCATCACCATAGGAATTCCGCAAATCGTATAACAATGCTATTAAAACCAAATTCAAGTCGGAAACAAGTCAAGATTTTTCTACGTATATGTTTACTCACATGATTTTGTATCAACGATCAAAACACATGAACATCACCAATCAATCTTATATGATGTAGAAATTTATAATAGACATAGCAACGTAATACTTACGAGAAATAAATGAAGAATAAGAGAGTACTTACTTGCTGGAAGCTTTTGGAGATGGTTTTGTGAATTGGAAGAGCAAAAAGAAAAATTTTGGGATGGTTTGGAGAGGGAATGCGGCGCCTTTAGGTTAATTTCTTGTGTGGTTATGTTTCAAGACTAAGTCCTCTTTATATAGGAAGAGAATGGGTCGGGTTTTGACCCATTTACAATCGGTTTTGGAGACAAAAATGCTACATATGCGGCGCATAATGCTTGGCATAGTCATGGTATATGCGGCGCATAGTCTATGGCATTTAGGGACATATGCGCCGCATAGTCTATGGCATATGAGATCCTGTGACCTAATGCCATAGCATAGGCGGCGCATAGTCAAAAGCACACTTAGGACTGGGCGGCGCATAGTGTATAGCACACTAGATTCTGAGACCTTAGGCTATAGGATAGGTTGTGCATCATTCGTGGCCTAGTTTTACCTAGGCCTAGCCTTCCTCGATGCCTAGTTTGGCATGAGCAATGCTCAATCCAAAGCCTTATGCATCACTATTCCTAACTTACCAATTTTACCATACAATGCGTCCAAATCGTCAATTGAAATCAATCTCCTCGTTGAATACCTCTTGCACCTATTTTTGCTTAAAACCAAATGAAAACGATTAGATGGGTTGCCTCCCACCAAGCGCCTTAGTTTTAGTCGTGGCATGACTCTTATTTTTGGATTTTTATTTATCAAAAACAAAACACGTATTAGAACGAAAGAAAAAATGAAAAACGATAAACGATAAACGATGGGTTGCCTCCCATCTAGCGCTTGATTTATTGTCGCGGCACGACATAGTTACCTCGAGTACTTAGACTTCGTCGAGATAGATGGTGGATCATTTTCTGAATGGATTCAGACGATAATGAGGCTTACTTGTAGGCATGCAATCTTCTTCGAGATGACCCTTGTGTATGCCTATCCCAGGAGGGATACCAATTATATCATCAATAGTCCAACCCATAGCTCTCATGTATCTCTTCAGAGCAGAGATGAGAGCCTCTACGTGCTGTTTACTTAAATCATCCGCACTCACCGGAAGTATATTTATACTTTCCAAGAACACATACCTTAGATAATCGGGGAGCTTTTTCGATTCTAGCATTGGTGGCTCTTCAAGGGAAGTCTTCGCTGTTGGTGATGGTAGATTCTTAAGATCACGGTCCGGTTGCTTAGGAGTATGGGAATAGGACTCTATTTCTGTTAGAGCACCCATAAGTTCTTCATAATCTTCATCGTCCTCATGCTCAACATTCAGTGGCGCAGCATACAATGGCTCAACAGTAAGCTGTTTCTCTACAGATAATGCTTTCTTATCCTCATGATGAACATCAGCTACAGAGAACACATTCATATCGCTGGGCTGCTTCATTGCTTTGCATATATCAAAGCGGACCACTTCTTCATTCAACCGAAATAAAATCTCATTAGCTCTCATGTCAATAAGCACACTTTCTGTTGCAAGGAAAGGACGTCCCAAGATTATGGGAACTTCAAAATCCACCTCGCAATCCAAAATCACAAAGTCTGCAGGAAAAATGAAGGTAGACACCTTCACCAACACATCATTCAAGATACCCACAGGTCGTTTTACCGACCTATCTGCCATCACGAGCCGCATATTGGTTGGAGTAGGGTCGCCCAACCCCAACTTTCTGTAGACGGATAGTGGCATCAAATTGATGCTAGCTCCCAAATCGCACAATGCCTTAGCAAAATTCATAGATCCAACCGTGCAAGGAATAGTGAAAGCACCAGGGTCTGCCTTCTTCTGTACTAAGGACCTTGTAGCAATTGCACTGCAATGATGAATATTATCTGCCGGCTCATAGCTTACTGCCCGCTTCTTTGTCAAAAGATCCTTCATAAATTTTGCATACCCAGGCATTTGTTCAAGTGCCTCCACCAATGGAACATTAATGGTAAGCTGTTTTAACATAGTCATGAATTTGCTGAACTTTGTATCATCCGCCACCTTCTTCAATCTTTGGGGAAAAGGTGGTGGTGGGTATGGAATTGTTCTCTCCATGGATTTCTTCTCCTCTTGCTTCCATTTTTCAGCTTTTCCAGGCTGCACGTCGTGAGGAGTGATGTTAAGGACGTTAGAATCGGCTGCTGCGGCATCTTCCCCTTTCGCCTTATCATCAATTTCTGCTTCTTCGTCAACCACTTGCTTGCCTTTTGCTGAAGGTTCCAGCACCTTACCACTTCTGGTAGTGATGGCCATGCATGACCCATCATTCCTTGGGTTTTGCACAGTATCGCTAGGTAAAGTGCCAGCCTTTCTTTGATTGAGTGCTGCTGAAAGTTGGCTCAATTGCTGCTCTATTTGCTTGATTGAAGTGGAATGTGAATCAACTAATTGCTTCATAGAGGACAAATCATTTATTACCTCCGTTACTCCCGCGCTAGTTGCTTCCACTCTTTTCAATAATTTAGCCATCATGTCTTCCATACTTCCAGAATTAGATGTGGTGGTATCACGTCTACCAGGGGGAACGTACAAACCACTCTTTTCATTATTTTTCTTCCAACTACCTTGGTCTTTGCTTCCAGATTTATCATAATAGTTCCGACCTTGGTTTCCTTGGGTATTCCCACGGAAACCCCCTGATTGTTCAAGTAGTTGGCCTCCTCTTCTGAATCAGATTCGTCTCTTCCTTTTAGCGCCACAGCTTTCACTTTTTTGGTCTTCCCTGATAATAAATGCTTTGTCAGAAGATCCACTTGCGTTTTCATGTGCGCTAAATCTTGATCACGTTCTTCTTGTCTTCTTCTTTGGTCTGCAGTAATGCCAATAGATAAAGTGGGGCTTGCTACCTCGGAATCCCTGGTATGACAAGCTCTACTTTGTTTTGTCATGCGATCTAGCATATTGCTTGCTTGACCAAAGGTGAGATCCATAAAAGATCCTCCGGCCACATTATCCACCACTGGTTTAGTTATTGAATTCAAGGCTCTATATAGTATCTCCATTAGGTGAACATTAGTCATGTGATGGTTTGGGCACCTCATTAGCTTCGTCTTGAACCTCTCCCATGTTTCATGAAGGGCTTCAGTGGGAAGCTGACGAAAGTTGCTGATTTCATCTCACAATTGTGCTCTTTTGGATGGCGGAAAGAATCTTTCTAGGAAAGCGTCTCTCAATTGCCTCCAATTTGTAATAGAATCAGGAGTCAGCCCATTCAACCATAGAGTTGCCTCCCCAGACAGAGACAATGGAAATAGACGTAATCGAATTGCATTCTGACCAACTCCAGGATTGTCAAACGACTTGCATGTAGAAATAAAGTTGATGAGATGCATATTCGGATCATCGCCTGCTAGTCCACCAAATAATCCCTTGAGTTGCAATAACTGAATCATGGTGCTTGTGATGTTGAACTTGGTTCCGGGCGCTAATGGTGGTGGAATTATAGCTCCAGTGGCTCCGGCACCATCAAGATCATCATCATCATCGTCGAAAGCTGGCTGCATAGGTTGGCGATCATGTCTATACCGAGCTTGTCGACCTCTTCTGTTGGCAGGTGTTGTGATTTCAGCATCATGCCTTGGGTTTAGTAATTCGTCATCACCTAAATCCTCATCCTCAGGATTTGTTGCTCGTGCAGGGTTATCAATGTTCTGCTGTTGAACCTGTGCTGCGGCAAGGGCAGCCAATCTTGCTTGTTCCTGTTGAGCAGCCATCCTTGCAATTTCAGCTTGTGCTTCCATTCTACCAATGCGTTGTGGTTCAGGATTGATTGGTAATAACGGTTGACCAGAACTTCGAGTATGGGGCATGCATTAAAATAAAAACCTGCAGTAGACAAAAACAAAAACTAAAAGTACGAGAATCTTTGACCAAAGGGTCTAGTAATTATTACGAACTTAATTGACACTTGTATTCCCCGGCAACGGTGCCAATTTTTGATAACGCTCAATCTACAGCTCTCGTAGGAGTGTAAAGCGGTCGTTAGCAAATATAGAACCCAACAGGGTTGGGTGTCGATCCCACAGGGAATAGCTTGGCCAACAAGTAAGCAAAATTACTAAACTTTTGGTGCAAGTCTCGTAAAAAGGGGGGATTTGTAATGTGTCACCAAAATAATTAAATAAAAGCTGAAAATAGCAAAGTAAAAGAGAAAGATTGTTACGTAAGTTGTAAACAATGAGAATTGAGGCGTTGGGGTTATGTCCACCTTCTGAGGTATACGTCTCTATTGGCTATGAGTGTGTAGAATTCTGACATGCAACTGCGTATAGAGAATTGTATTCGATGGTAAATCCAGGCGTCTTTCGACCTATTCGAGGATTATTTCACTTTAACTCTTTCAAGCTTAAAGCGTGTCTAACGGTACGAATTCTCCAAGAGGTTAGTCCAGTTACGGCACTAGCTTTTTAGTAGGGAATTTTAGGGGGTGACCCTACTACCTTGACCTTATCTCTTTTCCAGACAGATAACCTTTCTTTCGAACAAGTTAAATGTTATATTGGCGTATTCTTGCGTTTGCAACCACAAAGAATGTAGACTAAGATGAAGAGAATAATGATATAAGCAGTATACGTGTCGTGAACTCACAAACTCACAGCAATAGATAGTATCTCATACGGCTTCCATAACCCCAACAGAGAAGTTTAGTTACCCATGAATGCGAAGGAGATCACGATTGACATTGTTGTTATACCACAAGATTGAGTAATTTCGTGTAGCTTAGGTGGTAGGCGTGAGGCGTGAATTCCTAGGCAAAGTAACGATTATCTTGTTGTGGAATTTAAGAATAGAAGAGTAGAAGAAGAAAAATAGAATTAATGGAAAGATTAGAAGAGTTGTAGAATTGTTTGTAGTGGAAGATGAGAGGGATGGAAGAAAGTATTGTGGTCTCCCCCCTTCAAATTCCTTGCAAATCTCTAGCATGATAGGGTATTTATAATACCCATATCCTAATCCTACTAGATAAATAAAATATCTAACCAAATTCTACTAGGCTAATGTAATACTTAACCCAATTATACTAGGTTAATGTAATACTTAACCCAATTATACTAGGTTAATGTAACATTATCATAATCCAAATAAACTAATGAAATACATAACCCAATTGTACTAGGTTAATGTATCATTGTCCAAATCCAACTAAGTTACTGCAAATCCCCAAAGTCTTCAGAAATGCTGTTTTAGCCCGGGACAGATTTTCCATGCAGCAGTTTTGGTCCTTAGGCGTGTAAACTCCCTTCCCTTCCTTCGTGAGCTTTCTTTTGCGTCAAGTAAGCCATAAAATGCTGAATTCTGTATCATTTATACCTGAAACTTTACTAATCATGTTCGTTAGCTCATTTACAGGAAAAAGGACTAAAAGTGCATGAAATATATACTTTGTTCTCAAAACTAGGCTAAAATATGGGCAAAATATATTGATATAGGCTTGTAAATTCGCCTATCATCAGGAGGAACTCCAGAAAGATCTTCGGGAAAAATATCTGGGAATTTGCATGCTGCTGGAACTGACTCAAGACTGGGAGTATCGGAACTAGAATCCTTAACTCAAATGTGATGATAGACACATCCCTTAGATATCATTTTTCTCTCCCTTAGGTAAGAAACAAGCTGACCCCTAAGTGCTGAGGTACTACCCCTCCATTCTAGGACAGGTTCATTCGAAAACTGAAATTGGACAATTATGTTTCTACAGTCAACTGAGGCATAACATGAATGAAGCCAATCCATGCCGAGAATGACATCAAAATCTATCATCTCTAATTCTACTAAGTCTGCTGAATCAACTTTCTGAAATACCATAACCGGATAGTTCCTGTATACCCGTCGGGCTATGATAGATTTATCTATTAGGGTAGAGACTGAGAAAGGCTCTGCTAGAATTTCAGGACTGACTTCAAAGTCAACATCCATATAAGGAATTACAAAGGACAAAGAAGTTCCAAGATCTATCAAACCATAAACATGCAAATGATAAACTTGTAACATACCAGTGACCACATCAGGAGAAATCTCCTGATTTTGTCCG
>CM061547.1:89174764-89404764 GCA_030864215.1 Capsicum pubescens
GTCAATATTCATTGAATAGTATATAAGGTTCATTTTCACATTTTCCTCTATTTTTGGACCATTAAGCTTCAAATTTGGGCGATTATTGAGGATCTCTTCACCATTTAAGATTGGGTAAGCTCCAAAACCTTAGACCCATTTATTTGATCAATTATATCATCAAAAACAACTTAAAATTGTTATTTCAAAATAAAAATTTGGGGGCTTTATTGGTAAAGATTAAAAAGGAATTTTCTTTAATTTGAACCTCATTTTTTTTTTGCATGGGTTTTCTTTGGTATATGCATTTAAATTTGTGGAATGTGTTTTTAAAAAAAAATATTTTTTCTCCTTCATTTTTGAATAATTTTTTCAAACCCATTTTGGACCAATATGGGCAATATGGATATCATTAGCCTTTTTTTTAATGTGTAGATGCTATATTTGAATGTTTGAAGGCTATTTTTAAGGTGAAATCTTTGGGTTGGAGAACTTTCTACTATAATTTCATCATTTTGAAGTAGCTTATGGCTTAACTTCTTTCAAATTGAGATGGGTAGTTAATAAATAAGTAAAGCATGCTATAGGTTGGAATAAATAACTATAGAGTTCATATTTAGAGATTTTTTTTTAATTATTGTATGCCTATGAGGGGGCTTATATTCTATTTTAGTTGGTTTGTGATAAATGATATTATGAGTTGCTAGTGTGAGGGCTTTATTTGACATCATAGGCCTTTTTTGTGCATTTGAATACCTTTATTCTAGTATGATACCAGACAGGGGCTTATTTTTTTAATGAAGGCATTATTTGAGTATTGATTGCCTTCATCAGAATATAAATACCCAAGTTAGGGATTGATATGATATTAATAATGTCTCATGTGCATATTTATTCTGATGGTGCCTAATTGAAGTTGATAATAATGAATTTTGGACATATTGTATTGATTTCTGATCTCTCATCTATATATATTCATGTTGGATGGATTAGATATCATTCTATTGATTTGATTGTGAGCATTACATCCTCATCCATACATATACATTCAAGAGATACTAGTACTATTAAGAAAGATTATTTTTGAAAGAAAATAATACACTTTTATGAAAACCTTTTCCATAAACACAAGCCAGTGATGTAAGTTGAGATTGAAATATGAAATACAATATATGTGTTGCAAACTCTCATGGGTCATACCTAGGAGCTATGAACTCGGTGGTGTATACAGAGAGTCATGCGATGACTTTCACCATGCATCCTATCCATATTGCATTTGCATATGCATCTTTTATGAATTCTTTAGTTTTCTTGATTTATTTTTAATTTTAGTATAATCTTCATGTATATCTTTGTTACTTTTATACCTATATATCTATATCTATAAAAGTAACAAAGATATACATACATAGATATAGATCTCTCTCTAAATATATAAATATACACACATATATACATACATATACATATATATATATTAGAATTGTTAGTGGAGATGACCTGAGCTACCATTTGAAACTTTTCTATTTGCTGGTAATGTTCTCATAGAATATTTAACTTCCCACTTTGCTCAGTTGGCCTATGATACCTACTGATTAAAAGTGGACTATACTTACTCCTACAGTGCCTTTTTAGTATAAATCCTATTGTAAGCACTATGCGAGGTAGTTGTGTTCATCCGTGAGATAGTTGATGACTTAAGGTACTGGCATACTATAGGTGTCTAGAGTTATTTCTAGGCCTCATCCTATTTTTATTTAAGTCTTTAGCTATTTCAAAGAAAGATATTATATTTCAGACTCAATTGTATTATTATATGATCTATACATATGATACCAGGTTTTGGGATTGGGTTTGTATATTTGTTTTAGACTTCTGCTTTGACTTATGTTTTACGGCTTAACTTTGTTCTAGAAGTCTCATCATGTTCTATTTTATATTTGTATTTAAATTTTCTTAACTCTTGGGATTTGAGGTTAACTATCAAGGATGGGTCGTGATAAGTTCCATCATGACCCTATATTTTGGACGTGACAAATTGGTATATTAGCATCTAGGTTCACCGATCTCATAAGTGTAAGATCAAGATGTCTAGTAAGGTCTGGCACATCAGTAAATTGGCATTTGTATTTATCTTTGAGAGATTATAAGATATATTTAGGAAAGACTTCTCTATTTTTATTCCTAGCCATGCGAGTTATTCTTACCAAATATTTTAAGTTGTATTCCACTTATTTCTGTGTAGATGATAAGGAGTAGATCTTAAGAGGCAAGGGATGTTAATCCAACACACGAGGATAAAGCCTAAATTAAAAAGAGAGGCAGGGGTCATGGATGCCCTAGAAATAGAGAATAGGTGCGAGGATCTTCCCTAACTAGTGAACGTGATAGGGAGGCCTCTCTAGAGCTTATGTTTATGTATTCTAGGGATGATTATTAGATTGGGATTGTAGGTCCAACCAAGGTCCTACAGGATTCAGTCAACACCCTAATACTCTAGGGTCTTCTATTTTTTCTCTTGAGTCAGTTGAAGGGTGTTCCCTTGAGAATACTTGATATTTCTTAGACTTTGAGAGATATTCCAATGTCAATCCAATATCTTCTTATGGTGTTCCTACATCTAGGGTATACCTATCATCTAGATACCCTACGTCAGGATTTATTACTTTCCAGACTTACCATTCCATCAGCTACTTTGGGTATGATTATGTCTTTTGATGATTAGAAGAGATTGGAGAGATTTATTTTCTTGGATATGCCTAAGTTAAGTGGTAGTATTGGTGAGGATTCCTATGAGTTATTAATAAATTTCTAGGAGAAGATACATAATGTTAGATCCCTTAAGTCTCATGGAGTTGCTTATAGTACCTATCAATTGACGGAAGTGGCAGGGATTGGTAGAGGACATATTCTATATGTACAACTTTGGGTTTGCCTACTATGAGTTGGACTCAATTTTTGAGGCCTTATTGGAGAGGTTTGTACCTTATTGCTTGAGATATTAGATGTATGATGAGTTTGATCACTTGGAGTAGAGTTCCATGACTATTGTTGAGTGTGAGGCACATTTTTATACTTTCTCTAGATACTCAGCCGCTAGCATCTCCACCGAGTCTAAAATGATTTAGAAGTATGTGAAGGGGTCAGATGGTAATTATTAATTTCCTATAGCTCAAATGGTGGTTTCCGGCGCTTCTTTCTAAAGTATCATTGAGCATTCCATAATAACTGAGTGTATTATCTAGGATACATAAGAGGGACTAAGAAGGTGTATCATCATTATGAGTTTAAAGAACACATATCTTGAGGTATTGATTTCACTAGTAGAGGTTCATGTGGCTATCATGGTAGACTAATTCAGTTAGCTTTATAGGGACCACCTGGTGGATCTTCAGGTTCAATGACTTTAGGTAGCTAGATATCGAGCTAGGGTGGTCGTTCTATTTTAGCTACACCGTCTCAAATTGAGAAAAGGAATAGAGGATGTTTTATATGTGACAAATTTGGCCATGTGCCCAAGGATTATTCTTAAGGTTCTTTTAGACCTACTCTTATAGCTGTGTTGAGATATGGATCACAAAATTATAGAGGTGATGCTAGAGCTGCTTAAGGTAGAGGTAGAGTTGTGATGGTGGTCACGGAGTTGCTCAGTCTAGGAGAGAAAGTAGTAAGTGCTATGCTATACCTGCTAGACAAGAGGTAGAGGTCTCTGGTACAATGTTTATAAGTATTATCCATATTTTGTTGTAGATCTACTTTCATGTTATACCCTGGGTCAACCTTCTCCTATGTTTCTACATATTTTTCTTTAAGTTTTGATGTTGCGTGTGAGACTTTTTTCTATGCCACTTTATGTTTCTACCCAGTAAGAGATTCATTAGTTGTGTATCGAGTGTATCAATCTTGTGTGGTTACCTTTGTGGGTCATGAGACTTTTGTAGACTCGATTGTCCTAGATATGGTTTATTTTGATGTTATATTTGGTATGCATTGGTTAGGTATAACATATTATTTTGGATTGTTATGTTAAGATCATTACCTTGGTAATGCCGAGTGTAACAATGTTAGCTTAGATGGGTACACTTAATTTAGGTTCGAAGAGTGTTATATTATTTTTGTGTGTTTGTTACATAATAGAGAGAGGGTGTTTATCTTATTTAGCTCATATTCATGATACTATTGTTGCCTCACCGCCACCTATGGATTCTATTAAGTTTTTATGAGTTCATGCATGTGTTTCCTATGATTTTTCCTAGTATGACTTCAAATCATGATATTGATTTTCTATTGATGTGGATCTTGGAACCAAGCCCATTTTAATTCATCCCTATAAGATGGACCCAACTAAATTGAATGAGTTCATGGAGCAGTTACAAGATTTGTTGAGAAAAGGGTTCACTAGACCCAGTGTATCTCCTTCAGGTGGTTCAGTATTATTCATTAATAAGAAGGATATTTTTATGCGTATATGTATTGAATATAGGCAGTTGAACAATGTGACAATTATGATCCAATATCCTCTTTCATGTATTGATGATTTTTTTTACTAGCTTAAGGATCTTCGACATTTTCCAAGATTGATTTGAGATCAGGGTATCTCAAGTTTATGATTTGAGATTTGGATATTCTAAAAATAACTTTTCAGACTCGATAGGGTTATTGTGATTTCTTGGTCATGTATTTTGGATTGACCCATGTCTGACATTCATGATGTTGATGAACTGGGTATTTTGATCATATCTCGACCCTTTTGTGATTGTATTTATAGATGACATCTTAGTTTATTCCAAAAGTAAGGCTAACCATGTGAAGCATTTGAGGATTGTACTTCTAAGGTTGCATGATGAGAAGTTTTATGCTATTTTTTCTAAGTGAGAGTTTTGGATGGATTCTATCTATTTCTAGGGTTATGTGGTGACTAAGGATGGTATCATAGTTGATACGCCAAGATAGTAATGATTTGTGATTGGGCTAGACCAACTTCTCCTACTGAGATTTAGAGTTCCATTGGCTTGGAGGATTGTTATCAATGTTTTTAGAGGTTTTCTCATTTATTGCTCAAGTTGACTCTAAAAAGATAATTTTTTCGTAGTCAGATGCGTGTGAGAAGTGCTTCAAAAATCTCAAAGAGTTTCTGACTTAAGCTCTTATCTTGAATTTTCCCAAGAAGGGTATAGGTTTTTCTCTATTTTATGATGCTTCTGGTATTGGTTTGGGTATGGTGTTGATGCAGGAGGGTAAGGTGATTGTTTATGCCTCTCATTGTAAAAACCTCGTGAAAGAAATTACCCTACCCATGATTTAGAGTTGGTAGCTGTAGCGCTTGTGTTGAAGTTGTGGCATCATTACTAGTATGGAGTTCCTTGAGAGATTTTATCAGACAATTGTGCCCTTCAGTACTTCTTCAGACAATACGATCATAATATGAAGCAGTAGTGTTGGATTGAGTTTCTTAAGGATTATGACCTAACTATTTTGTACCATTTGGGCAAGGCTAATATAGTTGCGGATACCGTAAGTTGGAAGTCAAATAGTATGGGGAGTTTAGCTCATCTTTTGACCTAGATATGGCCCTTAACATTGGATATTCAGTCGTTAAGAAAACAAGATGGTATGGCTTGATATTTAGGCACCTAAACATGTTTTAGCCTTTGTTGTGGCTAGATATTTCTTGATGAGGAAGATTCACACTCACTAGTTTGATCATAAGAGTTTGAGGGTGATTGGAGATAAGGTGTTGAGTGTAGAGGATAAAGTGGAATCTCTATCTTCTGATAGAGTATTAAGGATTAAAGGTTAAGTTTGTACATGAGATTCGGTGGATGGGTTGGTATACTGGTAGGCACATTGTTCTAGATATTCTATCCATTCGGGTGTGACTAATATGTATCATAATTTGAATCAACTTTACTGGTAGGGTGGTATGAAGAAGGATATGACAGAATTTGTGGCTTATTTCATGTGTTGTCAGTAGATGAGGGACAAACATCAGAGATCGAGTGATTTTCTTCAGGGATTACCCATTTCTGAGTGCAAGTGGGCACGAATCATTATGGACTTTTATGTGTGGGTTGCCTCGTAATTCTCATGGTTTTTAAAATATTTGGGTCATAATGGATTGGTTAACCAAATCAACCAATTTCATCCCTATTTAGATTTTTTTTGGTTATGAGAATTTGGACCGTATATATGCTCGTGAGATAGTTCATCTTCATTGGGTACCCATGTCTATTATTTTGACAGAGGCTTAGGGATCACTTTTACCTTCTGGCATATATTTTAGGAGGAGTTGGGTACTCAGGTTGACCTTATCACTACTTTACACACCCAAACTGATGGTCAGTTGGATTAAACTATTTAAGTTTTAGAGGCTATACTCCACGCATGTGTTATGAACTTCCGAGTTTAGTGGGAGAAATATTTTTGTTTTACAGAGTTTGCTTATAATAATAGCTATCATTTGAGTATTGAGATGGCCCCTTTCGAGGTGTTATACGATAGGTGTTGTCGATCTCCTATTGGTTTGCTTGATACCTCAAAGGTTAATCCCCAAGGTACCGACTTGCTTTGCAATTCATTGGACAGGGCTCGAGTGGTGCAGGATAGGCTTTGAGTATCCTATTATAGGCAAACTATTTATGAGGACCACAAGATTAATGCCTAGATGTTTAGGATAGGTTATTGAGTATTCCTTTCCCTATGAAGGACGTGACGAGGTTTGGGCAGAGGGGCAAGCTCTGGAGATACATTGAGCCAACTTTTCAGCAATTCATCTAGCTTTTCATCTATATATTCTTCGATGTTATATTATGGATGAGTCCCAGGTGCTTCATTGGGATTCAAATCAGTTGGACAAGAAGTTGACCTTTGTCGAGGAGCCACTCACCATTTTTTTCAAAGATTTTAGATGGTTGTATTCTAGAGATATTCCCGTGGTTAAGGTTCAGTGGATACACCATCTTGGTGAAAAGGATACTTGGGAGGTCCAGTCCAAATTGCAAAGTAGTTACCCATAACTTTTTACTAAACGAGGTATTTCTTGCCTTTTAGTTCGAGGATGAACTAGTGTTTTAGTAGTGGAGGCTGTGAAGATCTTAAATTTGTGAGTTTCTATTTATATTTTTTTTAACCTCTTTCCCTTTCTCGTAGTTGTTACATGTATATTTGGGGCTTAAGGATGGTTTACATGATTCTCGAAGCAATCAAAAATGATTTGTGCGAGTTTGTGATTTTTAGAAGCTTGAGAAACCATATAGTTGACTTTATCCAACATTAGTTGTTTAGAGTGTTGGATGGAAATTTGGACTATTCCAACAGATCCGAAATATTGAATTTGAATTAGTAGAATGGTTGTTTGGGTTTTGGACCTTTATCTTGCATTTTGATCCTTTGTTTGGAAAATAGTAAAAAGGTGTCTCGGGGTTTAATTTATTGAAAAATTTGGCATTGCCATCAAGTCCAGAATGCCGAAAATAGCCTAGAAGCATATAATTTTTATTCCTGTTCGATCCCGAATGAATCCCGAGGGTCCATTCGGAATATTTGAAATCTTGGCAAAAATCAATAATTGCTGATATTTGGTGCAAAACGCATACTCCTTTTCGAACAAGGGCCTCTATCTATGAATATAATGGAGGATGTTTTTCCTCATTGTGATCCAAGGGGACATCACAATCACGAAGGGTTAAGGGGTTCGAACTGGGTCGAGGTATGCTTCGCAAATGTGACAAGGCTATTGCAAATGTGACAAGGCTGTCTCAACTGCAAAGGTTCGATATTGTGGACCTTCACAAACATAAAGAATTGGCTACGAATACAAAGGCCAATAATTTGTCCTGTCAAACTTTGATACTCATGATTGCAAGGTATTGTTCACCAAACATTAGATAATGTTAATTTTCACATTTTCCCTCTATTTTTGGACCTTTGATCTTTGGGTTTTGGCTATTCTTGAGGATTTCTTCACTATTTGAGTTTAGGTAAGATTCAAACCTTAAACACATTATTTTTCATTGATTATATCATCAAAAACAACATTAAATCATGATTTCAAAATAAAAATTTGCATTTTTTACCAGTAAAAATAAAAAAGGGGGTTTCTTCAATTAGAAACATATTTTAAACCTATTTTTGCATGAATTTTTTCTGGTAGACTCCTATAACCCTGGGGAATGTCTTTTTTAAAACTAATTCCGGTTTTGTCCCTTTTATTTTCAAAACTGTTTTGGACCCAACCCAAATATGGGAAATGTAGATATCATTATACTTCTTTAATGCGTATATGCTATATTGGAATATTGTAATTTATTCTGTGGCCATACATGAGGGTAAAGCTCTAGGTCGAGGAACTTTAGACTGAAATTTTTATCATTTCAAGGTAGTCTATGGATAACTTCTTTCAAATTGAGTTGGGTATTTAATAAATAAGCAAAGTATGTCATGGATTCGGATAAATAGCTATGAGATTTATATTTTTATATTATTCTGTTGTGGTCAATTTATGATATCTGATATTATGTGTTTAACGTGTGGGGGCTTTATTTAACATCATTGCCTTAATCTATGTATTTGAATGCCTTTATTCAAGATATGATGCCCATGTTGGGGCTTATTTTGGTAATATAGGCCTCATTTGAGCATTGATTTCCTTCATTATGATAAAAATATCCGAGTTAGGAATTGATATGATATTAGTGATGTTTTATGTGCATATATATGTTGATGGTTCCTAATTGAAGTTGATGATAATGAATTGTGGACATATTGAGCTGATTTCTGGGCTTATATATATATGTTAGATGGATTGAATATCATAATATTGAGTTGATTGGGAGAATTACATCCTCATTCCATACATATATATTTATAAGATACTGGTACCATTGAGAAATACTATTTTTTTCTAAAAAAGAAGATACTTTTATAAAAACCATCTCCGTGAATGCGAGCTAGAGAATTGAGTTGAGATTGAGATATGAGATATGGATTACGTACCCTCCATAGGTCCTACCTTGGATCTTCGATCTTGGTGGGTGTATATAGAAAGTCATGCGATGACTTTGTCCATTCATCCCATCCATATTGCATTGCATTTGCATTTGCTTCTTTAATGAATCCTGTAGTTTTTTGATATATGTTTAATTTTAGTATAATCTTTGAATATATCCATGTTGCTTTTATATATATATGTATGTATGTTTATTAAAATTGTTGGCTGAGATGATTTGAGAAATAGTTTAGGACTTTTCTACTTGCAGGTGATGTGCTCATAGTATATTGTACTTATCTTATTTTCTACTTTGCTCAGTGGGCCTATGATAACTACCGAGTACAAGTGGACTGTACTCACACTTACTATGCCTTTTCAATGTAGATCCTAGTATGAGCACTACACGAGGTAGTTATGTTCATCCATGAGATAGTTCGTCACTCGAGGTACTAGCATATTATAGGCATCCAAAGTCATTTCTAGGCATCATCCTATTTTTATTTATGTATTTACTTATTTCAAAGACAAAAAGTTATATTTCAGCCTTAGTCATATTATTAGATGCTCTGTACTTATGATACCCTGTTTTGGGATTTTATTTCTCTATTTCTTTCAGACTTCTGCTTTGACCTATGTTTTAGAGACTGACTTCATTCTAGGAGTTTTATCGTGTTTAATTTTTTTATTGTTTTCAAGTTTTATCAACTCATGGGATTTGAGCTTTCTTATAAAAGCTGGTCTGCGATAAGTACCATCATGACCCCAGATTTTGGGTTATAACAAATTATATACACTTCTTCCAACTCAATAGCTTGAAAAGGCAGGACCTACAATGACTATCCTACTCTTGTACTATGGCTCATTGGAGACTCGTGATATCAGTATATGTTAACTTCTCTTGAACCAGGACTTCCAATGTCTATAACAACTAATCAACTCTGTCCATTACCGGTGGAAAACAAGAATATAATATGTGCTCGAAATTAAATCTAGATTCAATTAGTATAAATATGTAAATCCATTTCCCGAGATTTGCTAGGGGCTAAAAAGATAAAATAATGTAGAAAAGGTCTGAATCTCCCTTGACTGAGGTGAGTATGTAGTGGTAAAAGACAGTGGATCAATAATTGACTGGAATCAGCTTCAACTTAATTTCCAAAGTAATATGCTCAGCTTAAAATGTCATAATCCAATAATATGGGTGGTACGACTTTTGTTTTTAAAGAATCAATTTTAAAATTAAGAAAAGTGGGAATAAATCTCATTTTAGAAAATAATATTAAAATCAAGGTTTTATTCAAATTTGTACCACTATGTGTAAATGTTCCTAAATGAATGAATGTCATCACCAGTATCCAAACAATACAATCATAAATATTCAAGCATCAATAAACAACCAACGTATACATTCAAACGATAAAATAATAACTTAGAATCCATCTGGTATCATAGACACAACCTTGAGCCCAATAATTTACAAATTAACAGGCTATCAGTGCCATAGTTTGGGAAATTAAGCCAAAGAAGGGCATAAATCTACTAGAAGGATCTAATAAGGGAAACATCGCTCAATTAACTTAGTAATATGATAATTTTTATACTTAGGGATCATGCAGGTAAATGTAAGGTTAAACAAGTCTATAATCAAGTGACATAGGATCTACAATTATAAGGGGGGTCCTCGAATAAGGTTTGGATTACATTTCTATTCAAAATCTCCTGGATAGGTCAAATCATGATATTTCTAGGAATAAACCCGTACTATAATCCCTACCTAGCATGAAATCTATACATTACACCATAACCTAGTGAAAAGTATACCAAAGACTACCACATAGCCAAACAACATCCTCAAAACGTCCATAAAACGCTCATTTTTGCTCCATGACACTACTAAAAGAGTTGTAAAAAGAGACAAAAAAAAAATAAGACCTCAAAAATAGGTCGAAAATAAGAGACCTCATGAGGTCGCTTATCCCTTAAATTTATTCTTTTGATTATCTTTTAAATAAAGAGACCTCATGAAGTCGGTAAATGATAAAATAAATTGAATGACACAATATTAGAGACTTCAAGAGGTCGAAAATAAAATGCGGAAAAAGTTAGCACCAAAATAATAATAAAATTTTAAGCATTGCGACCTCATGAAGTCTCTAAAATTTTAATAAATTAATATTTATTATAAAAAATAATTGTGTGTCACTATTTTATGAAGTGTAAAGGCAAAATATATATTTAGTTAATTTTTTAAATATTTATTATTTATTATTATAATTAAAATAATAGAAAAAACCAAATGAAATGGGCAGCTCTCCCACACCGACCCTCTCTCAAATTCGGCGCAAACTATCTCCCAAAGTCGCCCTCTCTACAAAAATTGGTCTCTAGCTCTGAAACTCTCTCCTCCAAATCATAAATAATCTGCTGGTTTTCCATTTCAAGTAAAGTTGTTTTGATTTTTTCCTTATTTATGTATAGAATGGTATTTGAATCTATGGATGTCTTGGGTCTTCTTTATATTCTCCAAAATGTGAAAGAATATTTAGGTATTTTGTTTCCTTGTTTCAGAATGGTTTGAGGTTTAGTATGTAATTGTTGGTGGTTTTTATAGATCGTTCTTGTGTTGGTCATCAAACTATTGGTAATCCTCGCCCTTTTCACGGTGTTTTTTATAAGGATTGATGTTGTGATTTCTTATGTATGTGGGAAGGGTTAATTGGCGTGATTTTGAATCGATTACTTAGTCTTCAAGAGTGATTTTGGTTATAGTAGAAGCAGCGTAAAAGGGAAGTGTTGTTTTTAGAGTGATTTGGGTTATGGAAGAGGCATATGAGAATATGAGAAGATGAATGAAAAAGTACAAAATAAACTCTCTTACAAAATATGTGTAACTAACTCTTATTTATGAAGCTACAACATTTATTTGTCAAGCATTCTGGTCGATAATGGATGAAGCTGTCACATTTATTTGCCAAGTATTCTGGACGATAATAGATAAAGGGGGTAGTCCATTGAAATGTTTTGGTTCTATCAATTGACAGTAAATCAAAAACCCTTTTTTCAATGACAATTTAAAGCAAAAGCTCCTCCATTGACCATAGTTCTGCATATTCTAATTTCCATCTCATGCACTCATGCTCATATCTATGAGAAATACATCCATTGTTGTGATGCCATATAGTTTACTACTATATTGCTCGGACTTTTCAAAATGTCATTGGATGTGTGTTGGGTCCTCTGAAGAAGTGCATTTTTGGAGGATGCGATACCGGTGGGATACACTTTTGAAGAATCTAAGCAACACAGTTTGACTATGCTGTAAAAGTTTCCAATTTTCCTTCCGAAGTTCCCTCTCTCTGGGCCAGCGGCCACGATTTTACCATCAGTCTTATGTTGTGTATGGTTCATGTAGTAAGGGGTAAAGGGTGAACAGAAGTGGATATGAGAAAGGACAATATTAATTTTTCCAGTTTAATGATAAATCTTAACCCAAATGAAATAGTAATGGACTATGAGAAGATGAATGAAAAAGTACAGAATGAACTCTCTTACAAAATATGTGTAACTAACTCTTATTTATGCTATTCAGTTATAACTAGCCTAATCACTGTTACATTAACTTCTCTGCTCAGCTATCATGTACTCATACATTATCCTTCATCTTTCTACATCTTTCTTGTTAATCACCGCAGAGAAATCTCTCTCGATTTCAACCCCGTAAGTTATCCAATTTGTATCAGCCTCTGCAAGCCATTATTAACCTGTAGAATGAAAACTGAAGACCATCTGTAGATGTGCCAAGGTAAGCAACCAACACAAATCTCTTGATAATATACATATGATCATTCACTTGTTGAATTTAGTTATCTGTCAGAAGAAACTAGAGCTGCATTAGTAATAAAGGAACTTAGTTTTGTTAATCTATGGCTTTATGTGATTAGGTGTATGTTTTTAGTTGAAACGTAAAAAAATGGATTATTGTAATTTCAAAAATCTAGAAAGTGGACTTGTTGGAGTGTTTAGAAATATAATAAGGAAAAACATGAAATTCTAATCATGATTAACATCTTGGTTTAATTAATCTAATCAACACCATTAATTTGAAACTATGACATCTTTAATTCTAAAACAGAACTTGAAGAACTAGACACAAGGAGAAGAGCGGGAACCCGAAACCATAAATAATAATATTGTGGAACCAAAGGTTACTACACAAGCATAGTTGCACCTGTCAGATTAGAAATCAGCTTCCTTGCAATTTGTTAGCATGAAAAGACGTGATATATTGCCAAGTTTACCTCTTCCTCCGATAGTACTGAAGACAATAAATATGACATAGTAGAGCTCTGGTTTATGCTTCTAGGACCTATAAAATTAATAGTTTTGTTACAATGGAACTCCTTAAGGGACTGGGGGATATTTGTTTGATTATCCAACATTGGGGATGTTAGATCCTAGTTGTGATTTCTTTTCTTCCTGTAGAATACTTGAAATGATCTTCTTCAAGCTTTTTCCTCATATGAATCTCTGTCAGTATTGCCAGTATAATTGTCTACACAATTGATGAGTTTCACGACTTATCTAGGAAGCTTTACTTTAGACGTCGTAGAGTTAAAAGTTTTCTGTAAGAAATCTAATTGTGTGGTCTGGGATTGTTTGTCAGCTTTGCTAAGTATGATAACTAAAATCTTAACTGTTTCATTTATTTTTATTTTTCGTAAGTTTGAACCTATTTGTACTTGCTTTATTTAAGCCGAGGGTCTATGGGGAACAATATCTCTATGTCAATAAGGTAGGGGTATGGTTTGCATACACTCTACAATTCCCAAAAGTCACTTTTGGGATTATGCTAGCTATGTTGCTGAACAAATTTATACTTGATGATTTTAGTGACCTATAGAAGGAAAAACTGAAGACAATCTGTAGATATGCCTAGGTAAGTAAGCAACACAAATCTCTTGATAATATAAATATGAGCATTAGAAACTAGAGTTGCATTAGTAATGTAACAAAGGAACTTAATCTTCTTTAATAACCAACAAAAGCTTTTCTGTATAGCTTTTGCCAAGCTTTTGCTAAGTTTCTGCTTATGAGCTGAAAATTACCAGCGTTAGCTTTGGAACTGATATATTCAGAGATATCAAGCAAAACTCAATAACTTATGTACCAAAAAGGTTCTTATATATACATGAACTAGAAAAATCCTCTATGCAGTAAAACATTTACAACTTTTCTAATAGCATGCCTTTTCATTTTGTACATTTCTTCTCATTTGGCAAGATAAAGTTATGGAGCCCTTTTGATAACCACAACTGTGTGCATAAAAAGTTGTTCTTTCTTTGTTTTTTGTCCTGTGTTATATATTCTGCTAATCTGTCCATTTTTTCCCTTTGAAATTCTTAGACCATTTAGTTTAGGTGTATACTAATTACTACACAAATTTTTACTTACAAACAATAAATTGAGATAGTGTCATTTGAATTATTGCTAGACTTTTACTATTTACTTATGAGAAATATAAGAGAAGAATATTTTTGAATTGTGTATCTACATTATATAAAGAACCTTTCTGTTACATAAGTTATTCAGAATGAGGCATCAACTTCAGTCAATATACGTGCAATATTTTTGATGTTTCAGCCAGTTTTTCATAACCATTATTTCATAGCAATTAAAATTCAATTAATTTTGTTTGCAGAAAAAGGAACTTGGGAGGCTAATAACTTAGACTGAGGCATTCAAGGCTACACACACAAGGAAGAATAAAACTCCTGTAGATCGTGATGTTTGAGTTGAGCTCAGCTGACCTATGTAAGCCACTATTTCTAGTAGTGATTACTTTATTTTCTACATTTATATTCTAATATTATTATCATTAAATTTAGAATCGATATCTGTAATTCATAGAGGATTTTCGCCAAACTCTACTAGAAGATAGTCAAGACCTACCACTTATCCAAGAGAAGAATGAGAGAATATGGTTAGCTACAGTTGGTGGCCCGAGTAGGTATGGATATGCTTATGGTGCCCCAACGAACCTTTCGTGAATTTCATTCAGAATAGAAGGCCTCAGTAGCTTCCAGGATGATGAGTCAAGGGAGACAATTTTGGATTTGAAGCACTAAATAGCTGAGCTATCTAGCGTAGCTAAGGCCCCACAGACTAGGGAAAAGAAAAGGGATATACAGTGTATGCAGGAATGAAGGCCCAATTCAAAGCATTAGTTGCTTTGGGGGGGAGGGATTCCCCCTTGTTCCGGTGATGTAGTACGCCCTCCTCGACCTCCCTAGTCTCTACCTATTTCACATGGAATATATGGTCAATACATAGATATGACTGAAGAGCCCAGCAGTGATGAGGATGATGAGGATTACTATGTGGATAATACATCTCCACGTTGTTAAAGTTGAATGTCATATTAGATAATATAAACCATATACTTTATGGTAATTTATTTGAATTATTACATGTTATTGAATGCATTAAAAATTTAAAGTACTCTGAACAATAGTATTGTTAAGTAACTTGTGACTTCTACGTTTTGTTCGTTCAATTTCAAGGTATTTAAATTTGATTTTCATTTAGTGGTTATTGGATTATATTTACTTGTGTTTGTTGTAGTTTGTTTGATTGGTGGGAGATCGATTTAATTGATTATATTATATATATTATTTAATTGATTATATTATATATATTATTGAATTGAATTAAAATGGCACCTATTTGTAAAAGTTGTATTGCCATCACTTTTTATTTTATTTTTTCAGAAAAAAGGCCTCATAAGGTTGTTTTTTCGCATTTTTATATTTCTGAAAAATGCACAAAAACAACTTAATGAGGTCTCTTTTTCACAATTTCATTTTCCACATTCTCAAATAAGAGATTGCAAGAGGTTGCAAATTGTTTATAATAAAACATTAAGAAATAATAGTCACCCCATGAGGTGTCTTTTAATTTTTAAAAATAAAAAAATAAAATTAAATAGAGACCTTATGAGGACTCTTTTAATAAAGTAAAAATAATTATAAAAAATAACTCAGAGACCTCACGAGGTCTCTCTTTGAAAAAATTCAAAAAATAATCTAGCGACCTCATAAGGTTGCTTTTAAGCGACCTCATGAGGTCTCTCACAATAAGCGACCTATGTTTTAGAGACCGTCAATTGAGGTCGCTTTTGAAGTCTTTTTTTCATACAAAGAGACCTCATGAGGTCTCTTTTTTAAGTCTCTTTTTAAAGCTTTTAGAATGTCATCACGCTATCAAAATCATAATATACACGTTAATATGAGTGAAACGATATTCACATTGCAATATAAAACTCCGCTCCCAAAATTGAATCAAAATAGATCTGAGGGGTCCACTATCGAAATTGCAAAATTAAATCCTTCATGAGATTCCTCAAAAGACAAGAAATACATGCTCATAATTTGAGAACAAACAGAGCACAAATTGGGCCCAAATTGGCCCCACAAGGTAAAGGAAAATAAGTGTAAAACATGGATTTTACCGAAAGATTTAGGCCAAAAACTTACGAAGGAATTAAGGAGAAATAATCTCCTCAACAGACTTTGACTATGGGCTCGAGATTCATTTGGAATCTTATGGGTGCAAATAAACTATGCTACCATATTAGATTCGGCATTTCGAACTCACCAGAGCCATTAAAATTTCCAACCAAGGTCGTTTCAATAAAAAGAGGGCCCCATACCCACAATCCTATTTTTTCACCAATTTTACCCAATAGCCAAAAATGAGCCCCAAACCTCCAAACCAAGACAAAGGTTCCCACTAGCCTAAAATCCAGATTCCAGAGCTAAGAGTCATGACAAAATTCTCGCCCAAGGTCGTTTACTAAGAGTTTTAGTTCAAAACCATTTTTCTCAACTTCAAAAGATTCAAAATAGGGAAATGGAAATCCAAACGAACTGCTTGAAAATAGAATGACGGTCCCGACAAGTCATAAATGACCTGCAGCTATTGGGGAAGGCATGAAACACCAAAAATTCATGTAAATCGATAAAATAACTTGGAAGATCATTACAGTAGCCATAATTTTGGATAGTTGCAAAGGACATAGGTAGGTCCATTGGATTGAGCAATAATTCACTTTGGTTTGATATTTTAGTGTAGAATTGAAATTCTACTAGTGTGTAAGTCGTGGTTGTAACATCCATTTGATCCTGGATGGTTTTCAACATAAAAATGTTATGTGTTTTACATTTTGCTTAATTTTCTCTCTACTTTATAACAGCTAACTAGGAACGATTTAAGGAACATAACTCATCATTGTTTCATTAAAATCAAAGAAGTTAGTAAACGTTTAAAATAAGCAAATTATGTTATAGACCCAATTCAAAGGCGACAAGTATCATTTATCAAGAACAACAAGATCTCTATGAATAAAACCAGATATGAGATTTGAGGTGCATTAAACACATCATAAAATTGATCAATTAGTGGTATAATATTAAAAATGTATTGATCAACACTAGTTGGACAAAAATCATCTTGCACAAAAGATATATTTGGACATTAAAAGAATCAACACGTGTATGAGTACTTTCAGTAATTATATTATCAACACATACAAAAGAATCATTAAGCTCACTCAAAATCTAGTACTCATACTTACATAACCAACTTGTGCATACAAAATATTTAAAATGTTGAGTTTAGACATTGTACTTGATCTTCATATAAAAAATATTCTTTATTTTGGGGTAAAACTCAACTCTAAGTATTTTCAAACACGTCGGCGAGTTACTCATGGACATAATCATACTTTTCTGTGAAATAGAAGGATTTCAGATTGATAGCTTACAATCAAGGAGAAGAAAAAGATAGATAGAAAATGAATTTTCATTATTCTCACATGAAGCTTACAGTCATAAGTCTATTTATAGACTTGAGTTAAGATGAGCTAAGAATGAGCTAAGAAGTGAATCATGTATCTAGCTCATTGATAGCTCATTGTAACTAACAAATCATTATCTAACAACCTTCAACAACCTCTTCAGCTGACTGAGCTATCGTATAACTAACTAACTACTCCTATCAATATTACATACCAATGAAACAGGTAGTTGTGTATGTAGCAGTGTGTGTAGTAGTCAAAACACCCCCTCAAGCTGCAGGGTGAAAAATGTTTAGCACACCAAGCTTGCTATGTAAATAAGTATGTTGAGCAACGCTCAGGCCCTTGGTAAGCAGGTCAGCATGTTGATCACGAGACTGAACATATAGAGCCTTAATCAAGCCATCTTTGATCTTATCCCTAATGAAATGATAGTCAATCTCAATGTGTTTGGTTTTCTCATGAAACACAGGGTTGTTGATAATGCTCAACTTACACGTCAATTTAGTGCGAGGCGATCATCGTCAATATATTTACCCAACTTTGGAGTCGGGGTCAAATCCACTGGGAACAATGTGAGTGAAGATTAAACTAGTTTGAAACTAAAGCTACAAGTTAAATTCAAACAAATGATACGAAAAGATAAAATGGGGGTTTAGGTTTAACAAGTTGTTGTTTGTCACTTTACTTTCAGTGTTTGTAAATCAAGAGTTTATGAAATAACCAGAATTGTGTTCACTAGGGCTTCTGGTACATGAAAGATGCTAAAAGTGGTTCAACATTCTCACGGTGGGTAGGATAACAAGCTATCTTTATCGATGTTATGCTTAAATATCTCTCGACCTACTAAAGCGTTTAATTCCCTAATCCTCTCATACTTAGGGAATTTCTATTTGCTGCCCAGATTTTACCACAGGTTAACCAACCTTGTTACATCGCTGATTATTAAATGAAGTATTTTTGAGTCCCTATTGATAATTCACTTCCTACTATATTTGATTTCTTTCTCAAGAAAATCAAAGAAGGTGTGTCTACTATTTGCAACCAACAGACGTTAATTAAAACCTCAGAATTATCAAGAATCCTACCACCTTTTGAATATTGAACACTTAGCACCTTATCAAGACCTAATCCTAGATCCCATAATTCAGGTTAAAGGAATTTAGCCACTCATGACGTAAAAATAGAAGCAATTAGATGAAGTCATCCTTTGAAAGATAAACTTAGCACAAGATGAATAGAAACTAGAGATTCTCATATTAGATCACAAAGCAAAAAACCAGAATAATGATAATAATCTCTTCAAAGTATTTGCTTTTTCAAGCCAAGAAATTTGAGAGAAAATATCAAAAGTATTTTCAAAACTCAATGCGCGGAACAATAATAATAATAATGTCTTGAAAATCCTAAAACAAAGCTTTAAATAGTTTACCCAAAATAAGGAAACAAATTAATAAAAATCTGAAATCCTTCGGATTAGCCGATGACATTTGTGATAGCTTATCAGGAAGCTGACGACTTATCACAAATATAGCTTCTTCTTCAGTTTTGGATCTTCCTGCTTAAGGCTAACGACAAACTTGATAACCTATCATCTACGTGACGGCCTATCACAAAATATCGCCAAGGCTTTGCTTCAGTTCTCCTTGGCTGCCTTATGCTGACGACATTCTAGATAACTTATCAGACCCTTGACGGCTTATCACAAAATATCATCATAACTTCCACTTTAGGCTAATTCTCTGTCTACTGATGATGAACAACCTGATAGCTTATCATAGGGATGTCGACTTATCACAAAAGTCGTTAGCCACACTTGTCTTCAGATTTCTTCAAATTTCAACTTCTTTGTTTCATTTCATGTTGGTTCTCTATCATATCAGCTTAAACTGCAAACTCAAACATAAACTAATCAAAAATAACTAAAGTTTCTTAAGACATTGCAATTATTTAGAGTTAAAAGCCTCAAATGTGTTAGCATATGCTCAAACATCAGTTGTTGGCCAACTGAATGGCTGAATTACTGCCATTGAAGACTGAAATAGAAAGGATGACATAAACCCTGAGGTCTTGAAATAAACCAACCAGCCAAGGGATCTCTGCAACTACTGAATCCATGCTTCTATACTCAGCTTCAGCAGAACTCCTGGAAATAGAGTGCTATTTTTTTTATTTCCATAATATTAGTGATTTACCAAAGTGAATGACATAACTAGTAACTGATCTTTTGGTGTTGGGTCAAGCAGTCCAATCTGAGTCATACTAGCAAGTTAGAGTAGTAGCAGACTTAGCCTTGAACCAGACATCTTAAACAACAGAACCTTTAAGGTATCTGAACACCCTAGTAGTTGCTTCCCAGTGAGATTTCTTACGGTGTTGCATGAATTGGCTGAGAGTTTGGACAATAAAGTTAATGTTTGGCCTTGTAATAGTGGAATACATAAGTTTTTCAACAAGTCTTTGGTAAGATAAAATGTCAGATAGTAACTCATCCCCTTGTGCCCCTATGGAATGATCATACTCAATTTAGGTTAACTTGCATTAGATTCTAGAGGGGTTATAGCTGGTTTATAACCACTAATCCCTGTGTCAGTAATTAACTCAAGAATGTACTTCCTTTGGTTCAATATGATCCCTGATGTTGATCTTAAAACTTCAATACCCAAAAAATACTTGAGATCCCCCAAGTCTTTCATTTTGAACTGCTGATGCAACTTGATTTTTGTGGCATTGATCAATGATGCACTGCTCCCAGTAATTAGCAAATCATCAACATATACAAGCACTATAACAGTGTCATCACCTTGATGCAGAGTGAATAGGGAATAATTATGTATACTCTGGGTAAAACCAGCATCAAGTAAGGCATGAGTGAGCTTCAGATTCCACTACCTGGAAGCCTGCTTAAAACCATACAAGGATTTGATCAACTTACACTCTTTGTGCTCTCCCTGTCTTCTAAATCCTTCTGGAATCTCCATGTAGACTTATTCCTCAAGATATCCTTAGAGGAATACATTATACACACCCATTTGATGAAGATTCCAACCTTTAGATATAGCTACTACAATCACACATCTGACAGTAACCATCTTAGCCACTGATGAGAAGGTTTTATGGTAATCTAACCCCTCCTGTTGGCTCTATCCTTTGGACACTAACATTGATTTGAAACTTTCCACTTCACCATTTGCAAGATATTTGATTTTGTATAACCACTTGGAACTAATAGTAGTCTTACCTTTAGGTAGATCAACAATGATCCATGTGTTGTTAACTTCTAAGGCTTGAATTTTTGACTCCATAGCTTCCACCCACCTCCCATCTTATATAGCTTGTTTAATGTGTTAAGGCATAATCAAGGTGGAGAATTTAGTTAAATAGCACTAATAAGTAGGACTCAGTTTTTTATAAGACAAGTTGTTGGCTAATGGATGCTTGCATTTCTGGTTTCTGGAAGTGTCAACATAATCATGCATCCGTACTGGTGGTTTGCTTGTTCTTGTTGGTCTAATGGAAGAAGGTTGAGGAAGGGAAGGTTCATATTGACATGTGTCTGCATGATTTGTGCTAGGTGAAGTTGTACCGTAGCATCAGTAATTCCATCCTCCTCAATTGTAAAATCTTCAGTAACACTCTCAGTAGATGTCTCAGGAAATATTTCATCATCTGTGGGGATCAAGAAGTCAATGATAACTTCTTCGGATGAGGAGGATTGTGTATTTTTTACTAATGAGGAAGTAAAAGTAAATGCATCTTCATGAAACAAAACATCTCTACGGACTAATAGTCTCTTTGAGGTGAAATCCAGCAGCAAATATCCCTCCAGAGACTCAGAATATCTCACCAATACAGTAGGTTTGTCTTCTTTCGTGAATTTATCACCTCTTGGTAGGATAGTTACATAGCATAAGCATCTAAATACCCTAAGATGAGACATCTTGGGATCCTTAGAAAACATCAACTGAAATAGACTCTCACCACTCAGGACAGAAGATGGTAACCTATTCTTTATATATACTACAACCTTTACACATAGTCCCCAATACTTAATGGGCAAGTGAGATTGAAACTTGAGTGCTCTGTCTATGTTTAATATGTGTCTGTGCTTCCTCTCCACAACTCCATTCTGTTGAGGAGTCTGAGAACAACTGGTCTGATGCAGAATGCCTAGGGACTGGAACAATTTCTTACATTGAGAGTTGATAAATTAAGTTTCATTATCAGATTTGATGGTTTTCACCACTATTCTAAACTGAGTTTTAATCATGGAAATAAATGTTTTAATGGCCACTTTGGCCTTAGACTTTAACTACAACAAGTGCACCTAAGTTTATATACTATGGTCATCTACCATAGTCAACAAATAGTATTTGTGGTCAAAAGTAGAAGTTTTATATGGACCCCATAATTCCATGTGTACAAGTTCAAAAAAAGTGGAGCATCTAGTAGTACTTGTAGGAAATACCAATCTTGTCTGTTTAGCTAGTGGACACACAGTACATTTATTCAACATATTTACATTACTAGGATTCTTAAAAATGTCTAAACATTTGAGAACCTGAGAAGAAGGGTGTCCAAGTCTTTGGTGCCATAAGATGCAACTAGAAGTTGAGACTTCTGCAATGAATTTGTAGGCTTTTGATCCTGACTGATTAGTATCTCCTATCCAACCGCCTTTAAGAACATAAAATCCACTATTTTGTCTACCAATCCCCTCCACTTTGCCATTGAAGAAGTTTTAAAAGATACAAAAATTGGGATAAAAGGATACAAAGCATGAAAGTTCCTTAGTTATCTTAGCAATAGACAACAAATTGAGTTTGAAGTATGGAACAAGTAGAACATCTTTGATCACTTTGTCTGTAAAAATATAGGCTTCTCCGGTGTGTGAGATTGTCACATCATCACCTATTGGGAGGTGCAACTTGTCCAAATATTTATAGTCTAATCTGGTACTACTTTTGAATAAGTGTCTATGTGTAGACACATGATGTGTAGCACCCGAGTCTACAATCCAACTGTCAGGACATGCTTTGGACAAGAAACAACTAGTAATACCTGTCATATTTACTTGTTTCATATATTTGTTATCTTTGCTCAACATGGTCATAATCTAAGTGTACTCCTCCTCAGTGAATATGTGAGGCTTGGCCAATGGTGCACGAGTCACTTCATGACTAGAACTAGTAGCATCAACCTGACCAGCTACTATAGTTGGAGCCTGATAAGACTTGTCACCAGGGTTGACAGAGTTGTTACCACCATTATGTGTGGAGAAGCTATTATTGCCATTGTTCTTTGATATAAAGTTAGAGTTGTGTCCTTGTTTCTTCTTGTTCTTCCAGTCATTTGGATACCCTACCAACTTATAACAAGTTTTCTTGGTATGACCTAAGAGATGGCAGTAATAACATTTTCTGCCTTTATAGTTAGTGTTGCTTTGTCAAAAACCATAATTTCGATTCACTTGCATAGCAAGTGGTTTTGATCTATCATTCACAGTCATCGTACAAGCTGAATGTTGGATTTCTTCCTCTATGAGCATAGCATAATCTTGATTAAGAGTAGGAGTCACTTCTTTGAGCAATATCTGTCTTCTAGCTTGATCATAGGACTCATTTAGGCCACTTAAAAAACTATAAAAGTCTAAGTTGACACATATGATCTGAGTAATCTCTAGACTTGGGGCAATCACAACTAGAATTTGGCACTAGTACATCATACTCACTCCATAAACTCTTCAATTTGGTAAAATAAGCTGAGATTGAATCTGTACCTTGAGAGTGCATATTAATTTCGCGATGCAATTGGTTTATACACATACAATTCACCTTGTCATATCTTTTCTTCAAATCTTCCCAAACTGCACAAGCATTCATGGCATAAACAATTCCAGGTAACAGACTTTCACTCATAGTGTTCATGATCCAGGAAAGCACGATTGCATTACATGTTTCCCACTGATCATGAATCTCCTTTCTATACGACTCCTTGCTACAGGTTCCAGTGACAAATCCAAACTTTCTCTTCCCTAAGAGAGCAATACGCATCGATCGACTCCATAGACTGTAATTTTCTGAACCAGTTAACTTTATTGGAAAAAGTACAACACTGGAACTATCAGATGCACCAATGAAAGTGGGTCACCTTGATCAATTTTAGGTGCCATGATTGATAGGATGTAACTGCAATGTAGATCTAAATCTTGAAGAAGAAATGGAAAAACAGAGATAAAAAATGTACTGAAATAGAGATCTCAAATTGCACAGAGAACTTAGTGAAATATGATCGAAAACACACTTAGTGTTGAGCTCCTGGCTCTAATGCCATGTGAAATAGAAGGATTTCATCTTGATAGCTTGCAATCGAGGAGAAGAAGAAGATAGACAGAAACTGAATTTTCATTATTCTCACATATGTGAAGCTTACAATCATAAGTCTATTTATAGACTTCTGTTAAGATGAGCTAAGAATGAGCTAAGAAGTGAATCATGTATCCATCTCATTGACAACTCATCGTAACTAACTAATCATTATCTAAAAACCTCTAACAACCTTCAACAACCTCTATAGTTGACATAACTATCGGCTAACTAACTAACTACACCTATCAATATTACATACCAATGGAACAGGTAGTCGTGTATGTAGCAGTGTGTGTAGTAGTCAAAACATTTTCAAACCATCAAGTGTAGGGTTCTTGTTAGAAATGTCTTCCTCCATCCGTTGACCTCTTACCTACGTATGAATCTTTACAAAGAGAAGAAGGATAAGTACAAAATGTTATCTTCGTTTTGTGGAAACCCCATCAGTTCACACCACGCATCCTCCTTTTTTTCTCTAGTCTTGAGTTTCTATTTTGCACTTTCTTACTCCTATAAATTTTTTGTCTCGCAGTGTTATTTTAAGGAGTAAAATAGGAGCCACGGATTCACTTTGTCTCACTGGAAAACTTCTTAGATTTCTTGTTTTGGTTGGGGTCAATAGGTTGATTTCCAGTCATATTCTCACGTGGAATAGGCATACAATGGTAACATTTCTATCCATGCAAATTCTATATCGACCCAACCTAGCGCACATTCAAATTGCTTATAGTCCATCCAAGGATTTTCCAGCCATATATGGCAAAATTTTATAGGGTAAACTTTGCACCACGCAACTTCCTTGTAGACTCCTTTAGTAATAAAAATCTTTTTCCAATCTGTTAAAATATGGGATTCCCAGTTGTTCCTCCAAAGTTGGATAAATGCAATATATCCACTTTTTCAAGTAATGCAGCCTTCTAACCCATTGATATCCACTATAAATCTACCCTTCGCCCTATTTTAATTTGTATATATTCTTCACGGTAATTTCTATAAGTACCTTCTTTAGTAGGAATACTGAAGAAATTCCTTCCATTTGCTCCAACTTTATTCCAATATTGAGAATATGACACCACTGTAGTAGGATAAGGCATATGAGTCTTAGTAATTCTAGAAATAGAAATGGCACAAGTTCCCCAAGTATACCACTTTCCTAGGGATAATAAGTTGTATAACACAATGCACAAGATATCCAGTAGAAGTTCCTCAATAATCATTGTTTGCAAATTCACTATCTTTCATGGATGCATTCATCATAACTTCCATTTTCATAAGACTCATAAGGAATGTGTGAGATAGTGTTATACCTCAAGTTGTCACACCAACCATACTATGTAGTGTGAGAACCTTTATAATCCTCATTTTCAGCACAAAAAATCTTCAGAAGGCTCACCTATTCATAAGAGTCATGAACACCATTTTTCGTATTAACCTCCAGAATAGTAGCTCTTATTTATGTATGGCTCATGATCATGGATATCAACATAGCCTCTGTAATCTCCATCATCTTACTCATATCTCACCTCATTAAATGCATATTCTCCCATGTCATTATCACAGCAATCTGAACTATGAACAACATAAATTTCCTTTTAACTCCTTGTACCTTCAAAACGAGCAAACATAACTAGTAACTAAAGTTTTCCACCATAACTCCTATTTGTACGCCTTTGCATTTTGTTAGTGCAACACAAATGATCTCACACTCTTTTGTCTTTTACCTCCCTAGGATCTACCCAAAGTTGTTATTCAATTTGATCAATCATTTATTAACAATCACAAAATAACGTCAAGGATATAATGTCGTTTTCTTTAATGAACGACGTACGATTCTAATTCTCATAGACTTGAATAAAATAAGTAGAAATTAATTTAAATGAGAAAATCTCAAGAGGGAATTGACACGTTATAAATATGACCAGAAGAAATAATTAACCTCAAGTAAGAGTAAATAGCAAGGTTAACTAGGTTTAGAAGGGTTAGAATATGAAATTTTTCTAGATAGTCTTTTGTTTAATTATTTCTTTTTAAATATTGTGTTCAGCTTTATGAATGAATGGCAGTTCTTATTTTGTGGAATGTGTCTACCAACTTTGTAAGGCTTATGTAGTAGCTATGTGTGTGGTCCTTTTGTAATATGTAGATATGAATCAAAAGTTACTACTAAAATCCTTATTCTTTTCCTTCTCTTTAGTTTCAAATTCTAACAGTGCTATCAAGAGCCCTTCTTCTTGAGAGATCTGCGAAGGATTAAAGATAAGTTTTTTCTTCAGTTTTTCTAAGGTGAGAGATCTTAGTAGAAGTAACATGGCATCCAACAACTTCTTGGGTGCAGGTCCTCCTTTGTTTACAGGAGAAAATTATCACATATGGGTGCTAAAGATGAATACTTATATCAAATCTCTTAGTCTATGGGAAGCATTTGGAAGTGAAAATGATCCCCCTCTACTTGAACCAAATCCAACTGTTACACAAAAGAAGAATTATAAAGGTGCAAATCCAAGAAACCAAAGGCTCTCACATGTCTTCATTCAGCACTTTCAGATGTAATTTTCACAAGAATAATGGCTTGTGAAACACCTAAAAAAGCATGGGAGAAGCTAAAAGAGGAGTTCGACAGAAGTGATAGAGTGAAAACTATCAAACTCTTAACTCTTAAAAAAAAATTGAGATGTTAAGGATGAAAAAAAAGAGATACTTTGAAAGAGTATTCTGCCTAACTTTTGGAAATTGGAAACAAGATAAGATTATTTGGTGAAATTTTTCCAGATTCAAAGGTGGTAGAGAAGATGATGATAAGCTTACCATCAAGGTTCGAGTCCAGGATTAAAGCAATAGAGAAATCTTGCGATTTGAAGACTTTGTCTATTGCAAAGCTGATTAGCAAGTTACATGCCTAAGAATAATGATCAAGTATAAGAGATGAAGAGGTAGAAGAATTGGAATTTCAAGCAAAGCATAAAGACAATCAACTTGTGAAGAAAAATATGAGGATGAAAGGAGATAAAATATCAAAGAGAAAGCCATGGATTAAATCTTCGCAGAAAGAAAAGTTTCCACCTTACATCCACTGTAAAAGAACCAATCATCAAGAAAAGGACTGTTGGTTCAAAGGAAAGCCAATGATTCAATATAAATTTTGAAGAAAAATGGGTCATATTAAGAGGAATTGTAGGAACAAGAAGAATCAACTACAACAACACCATGTTCATAAGGCAAATTTTATTGAAGAGTTAAAAAAGAAAGAAATCATTTTTATGGCTACTCATGAAGAAAACGCAACCAACTAATCCAAATGGTTTTTAGATAGTGGGTGTACGAGTCATATGTCATATAATGAGCTCAAGTTTTATACACTTGACAAGTCACTCAGAGCTAAAGTTAGGATGGAAAATGGTGCAATAGTAGAAGCACATAGAAAGGGTTCAATTGCCTTTCAAACTAAACAAGGTACAAAGTTTATACATAATGTATTGTCTGTTCCCTTTTTAGCATGTAACCTATTGAGTGTTGGTCAAATGATGTCTAAATGTTACTCCTTATTTTTTAAGGGAAAGCATTGTTTGGTTTACTTTTGATATACTTTGATTGTTAAAGTAAAAATGGTGGATAAGATCTTTACATTACACGGAATGTTTGATAGTGTATGTTTTGTAAGGTTTGACGATTCATGCTTATGGCATAAGAGATATGGACATTCAACTATTTTACTTTAAAATCTATGTATAAGAAAGGCTTGATTAAGGATTTATCTGAGATCTCACTATATAAAAAAGTGTGTGGGTTATGTCAGATGGGTATGGTACATAGGAATGCATTTCCTTACAGTTCTACCTGGAGGGCAACTGGAAAAATTAAACGTGTTCACACTGATGCATGTCGACATATGAAGACATCATCCTTGGGAAAATATATATTTTGCTTTTGTTTAATGATGACTTTAACACGGATGACTTGGGTGTATTTTTTGAGTAAAAAGTCTCAAGTATTTTCAGTTTTCAAGAATTTTAATGCTTTTTTTGAAAGACAAAGTGGTTGTAAGATGAAGTTTTTTGACGTCAGACAATAGAGGCGAATACACTTCAAATGATTTCAATAAGTATTGTGAAGATGTGGGGATTGATCACAAGCTGATAGTATGTTATTCACCAAAATATAATGGAGTCTTGGAGAGGAAGAACAGAACGGTAGTTGAAATAGATAGATGTTTGTTTCTTGAAAAGAAACTACCACAAAGTTTTTGGGATGAAGTTGTTTCCACTTTTATGTATTTGTTAAATAGGTTGCCAACTAAATCTGTGGGTGGTAAAATTCCTATCGAGGCATGGAGTGGAAAAATATCATCTGTCAAGCACTTAAAAATCTTAGTTCAATATGTTATTATCATATTCCTTTAGTTGGGATAAGAAAACTTAAAATAAAAGGTGAATTGGGGATCTTTATTTGTTATTCATCACAAGCCAAGGGTTATAGAGTTTTCAACTTGCAAACAAAAAGTATTTCCATCACAAGATATGTAGTAGTGGATGAGCATGCTTATTATAATTGGGATAAGGAGCAAGTTGAGAGAGAAAATACAGGTTATCTGAACGTGCATCCACTTCCTGAAACACAATTACTTGGCTTTGAAAATTTGGAAGAAGTTGAAGAATAAGATAGTGAATCCTCTCACTTGATCACCAATTTTGAAGACAAGGCCCCTTCATGAGATTTATGAAGATGCAGTGTTGCAATCTTAAAACCCAATACCAATCAAGAAACATCAAAACATAAAGTTTGGATTGAAGAAATAAAGGAGAAGACTGGTATGATTCAGAAAAATGACACTTAGAAGTTGGTTTATAAACCCAAAAATAGAGATGTAATAGGGGTGAAATGGGTTTATCGAAAAAAAATTAATCTAGAAGGTCCAGTTTATAAATACAACGTAAGGCTTGTTATGAAAGATTACACGCAATTTACAGTCCTAGATTAGAAATACGCATTTTCACCTATTACAAGACATGATACAATATGACTTTTATTTGCTTTGGTAGCTCATTCAAATTGGAAGATGTATCATTTGGATGTGAAGTCGGCATACCTAAAGATACTGTTGCGTGAGTAGATTTATATCGACCAACCGGAAAGCTTTCAAGTTACTAGAGTAGAGGATAACATTTTATAGATTACATAAGGCATTGTATGGATTAAAATAGGCTCCTCAATCCTAGTAGAGTAAGATTGATGATCATCTCATTCATTATGGCTTCAATAAAAGTGAAAATGAAGCCACTTTATATGTGAAGAAGTCTAAAGGTGGAGATATGCTTGTGGTATCACTCTATTTTGATGATCTTCTATTATCCGGAAGCAATGAAGCTTTGGTGAATCAGTTAAGCAAGAAATAGAGATCATGTTTGAGATTTCAGATTTGGGAGAAATGAATTACTTTTGATGAATGGAGATTCATCAAGCTACTAATGGAATCTTTATTTCTCAGAGAAAATATGCATGGGATATTCTTAAAAAGTTCAAGTTGGATATGTGTAAGCCTGTATCAACCCCACTAGTTTACAATGAAAAGATCTCAAAGTCTAAATAAGGTGAAAGGGTTGATCCAACAGTTTATAGAAGTCTAATTGTTAGTTTGCTATATTTGACAGCCACAAGACCTGATCTCATGTTCGCGATAATACTTCTGTTGAGGTTTATGCATTCTCCAAGTCAAGTTCATCATTATATAGCTAAACGAACATTGAGGTATATCAAGGGAACTGTCGATTATGGTATTTGGTTTAAAATGGAAAAGCAAGGACAATTGAAGGGTTATTCAGATAGTGATTCGGTAGGAAGTGTGTATGATATGAAAAGAATTTTTGGATATGTTTTTACACTTGGTTAAAGCATGTTCTCATAGAATTCAAATAAGTAAGAAGTGGTAGTTCAATCATCTGCAGAAGCAGAATACATTATTGTTGCTGGTGCAACTAATCAAGCTCTATGGTTAAGAAAATTATATGTGATCTGGACCAAAATAAAATTGAAGCTATTGTCATTAAGGTTGAAAACAAGTCAGAAATTTCTATAACCAAAAATCTAGTGCGACATAGTTGCAGCGAGCATATAAATGTAAAGTTTCACGCTATCAAGCAAGCAGAAAAGTATGGCAAAGTTAATCTTGTTCATTGCATCTCAGATCAGTAGATTATGGATATTTTGACCAAGGCTCATCCTATGGGAAAATTTAAAGTTCTAAGGTCTAAGATGGGACCATCCAAGAAAAATCTCAAGGAGGAGTGATATAATATGAGATTATTCTAGATAGTCTTTTGTTTAATAGTTTCTTTTTTAAATATTATGTTCATCTTTATAAATGAATGACATTCCTTATTTTGTAGAAAGTGTCTACCAACTTTGTAAGACTTATGCAGCTATGTGTGTGGTCCTTTTTTAATATGCAGATTTGAATGAAAAAAGCTACTGTTGTTCCTTATCTTTAGTTTCAAATTCTAATAAGAAGTTCAAAGAAAGTGAAATTAAAGAGAAAAACAAGAATGTTATATCCTTAATTTTGATGATTGACAAATTCATAGTTTGGGACCTATTCCCTGGAGATCATGTTGTGATGAAAAAGGCTCTCTATGTATTAGGGAACAGGTTGGGCTCACCTATTACTGTCACAGTCAACAGTCCAGCTGACACATAGTACAAAAGTTGGTGAGAAGTTGGCTGCCACCTTTCTTCCACAACCAATGAGATTGCTTTTAGGTATTCTTGGATCATAATATATAATATTCATCTTCCTCAACAAGAAAACTAACACTTTTATATTCTTACAATTAAATATATATTTGAAGTGTACATCAGAGACTGCTGTCGTAATAAGAAATCGATTGCTCATAGATTTGTATTTTTATTTCACTGATTTTGCAATTGAGTCTTTGTAATTTTGTTCTTAAAAGTCTACCTACATTAGATTATAATTGTAGTAGGTGTTGAGGTGCAAACCTTCTTTTTGGAATCATCTAGAACTAGTTGGTTGTTAAAGCTAGAGTTAGTTTATAGAATCCAGTTAGAGTTAGCTGGAGGTAGTAACAATAGAGTTACTACTAGAAGAATCTTTGTAATCGAGTTATTACTACGAAAGTGAGGATTAAGAGTTTGATCCCCAAGAGTAGAGTTTGTATTCAAGAGTTTGCTTGGATATGTTGGAGTTTTACGAATCTTGGAGGCAGGTCGTGGTTTTTCTCCCTTGAGTAAGAAGTTTCCACGTAAAACTCTTGTGTATTTTTATTTATCTTTCTACACATTTTTACTGCTTGTACTCTAGACTCTCTGCTTATTGTGTTCATCAGGGAATAGTTTCCTAGTTTGAGGAGCAACCCACCACAATTCCTTCAATTGGTATTAGAGCAGGACTTTCTAACAAAGGCTCACACCTTGGAAGGATCCTAATCAGAGAAATAGCAGGTCCTCTAAATTTAGTAGAAGGTCATTCTACAACCAAAACCCCAAGATTCAATGAAGAGTACTATTGGTGGTTGAAGATGAGAATACATGAGTTCATCATGGCTGAAGATTGTAAGTTGTGGGATGTCATAGAAGATAGCCCTATCATTCCTACCAGGGCAGTAAATATTAGAGATGTGACTTCACATGTTCCCAAAACAAATATGGAGTTTGATAAAGCTGACAGGAAGAAGATAGAGAAAAATTATAAAGCCAAGAAAATTCTTGTATCTAGTATTGGTCCTGATGAGTACAACAGGATCTCTACCTATCAGATAACTTAGAAAATATGGGATTGTCTTCAGATAATCCATGAAAGAACCATATAGGTGAAGCTGTCCAAGGTGGATATGCTGACAAATCTATATGAGACCTTCACCATGAAGAAAGATGAGTCCATCTAAAAGATACATACAAGGTTCACTGCCATCACCAATGAGTTGTTCTGCCTAGGTAAAGTTATTCTGACCTGTAAGTAAGTGCGAAAGTTCTTGAGCATATTGCCTAAGCTATCAAAAAGCAAAGTACATGAATTACTGAGGGCAAGGATCTGAACAAGATGGCCATGGATGAGCATATTGGGAATCTTAAAACATATGAGTTGTTGAAGAAATTTGGGAAGCTAAAAGATTAACCCAAAGATGAGAAAAATTTGGTGCTGAAGGTGACCAAAGATGAACCAAGTGCTGAGGATAAAGAAACTACTTACATTGTTACGTGAGTTATCAAGGCCTTGAAGAAATTGAGAGATTTTCCTAGGAGAAGAAAATCAAATAGATATACCACACATACAATATCAAATGATACGTATCATAAGTGTGGAATGCCTGGACACTACATCAGGGATTTTCCTATTCATAGAATGGAATACAACGAATATGTTAAGAATAATAATAAAAATAAAGAATACAAGAAGCAGGTTCAGGAAGATATAACAGAAATGCTGAAGGTGATAGAGTGGCAATGCAAGTCATAGTTGTATTGGGTGATCTTTATTTAAATTCCAATGACTTTAAACAGCTTGAGTATGTCTCTATGATGGTGACGAAAGATGATGGTCAAGTATAAGATTCGCTTTTTTCCTTGATGGCAAAATCTACTAAAGATGAAGATTATCTGGTAATACTCCTAGACATCAAAGAAATTCTCAAAAATTATACTTTTATTGATTTGTAGTCTCTTTCCATTATATTAATTGATACTTCTAAGGATCTATCTAGAGATAAGAAGTGTTTTAAGATAAATCTTAAAATAAGTGAAGAAAAAGTGGCTAAATTAAATATGTTAATTTCTGAGCTTCAAGCTGTTAGTTAGTCTCTATGTGTTGAAAATGAGTTCCGTAGTGAAAAACTGAATAAAGTTTCTAAAGTCAAGTCAAAAGGAAAAAAGAAAAAACTTCAAATTCAACTTGATCTACAAGAGAAACTGAGTGAGGCCAATAATAAAATGATTGCATCACTAGAGGTTTGGTGAATTGGAAAGTGAGTTGACTGCAGTAAAGTCTAAGCTATATAAAGATACAAAGTGGACTAATTCATTTAAAAATTTATCTAGCATGGTCTATTAGGGTTGAAATGAAAAAGAGGGGATTGGTTTCTATAGTGTGTACCCATCCAACAATCCTTTTAGCAAGCATGTTTCTGTGTGGGACAATTGGTTGTGTTTTAACTGTGGAAAAAATGGACACATAATAGAGTCCTACCCTATAAAGGCTGCTTCTCTAAAAGTACTGAAAGAATCCTCTTTAAAAGGTGGAAGAATTTGAAATCTACCTAGATAGACAAGAAAAAATATGATATTTTCTTGAACACCTCACTAGTAACTCATGCTCAAATGAGTTTCTAAAACTGATCACTAATTGTCACTGCAGGGCAAAGCTAGAGGAAGCAACCACCACTAAACATAGATAGAGGTTGTTCAAGGCATATGAATGGGAGAATTGAAAACATTCTCTCGCTTAAAGCCTATGAAGGAGGCAGTGTCTTCTTTGGTGATTGTAACAAAGGTTACGTTGTTTGCTGCTATATCTTGTTTTGATGATGATCTACGAACAACAAAGGACCAGGTCCCTGGGTCTTCATGGAAAAATACACCCGTCACAAGCTATGTACAGTTTTGTCTTCTAGTATAACAAACTACGTAGGTGAGATATGTACCTATCAAGGACACTTGGCCTAATCAGATTTTTTCACGACCCGAGGCGACCCCCTAGTCATGACAACGGTGCATACGGTCACAAGTGATCACAAGTTAACCTATGAGCTAGTACCTACTGTGAGTACTGAGTAAACTGATAAATAAAGACATATGTGAAAACAACTAATAACTCCATAAGGTTTTAAATACTGAAAATACAACTGATTTTGTATGATTGAAATTTCTGTGAAAGATATTGTAATCAAACTGATAATTCTAAAGAACTAACTGACTGTCTGAATAACTGAAAAGCCTCTAACTGATTGACTATGGATTTGATAGGACAAACCCCTTACTAGATCCAACTGACTGTAATAAAAACATACTAAAATAACTAAATAAAAGATAAACTTTTCCTCGAAGGATGAGTCGTCACCACTTCTGCTACTACTATAACACTGAACTTATCTAAGTGCAGTCGGAAATTGAGCGTTTGAACCTATGATATAAGACATTATAGCGTGAAGAAAAGTATGTGGTCAGTACTTTGAATATACTGGTATATGAGATGAGGTTAGGTTGAAATGCATAGGTTCATGTGAATGAAATAATGACTGACTGAATAGCATGATATAACTGATGCACAAATGTATGAAAGCTGTAAAATCTGAGAATGCATGACCAAGCATATAACATGATACTGAATCATCTGTAACCTAAAATACTAAAATCTAGTAACTGAAAAACTGATGAAATGTATGCTATGGTCAAGCAAACCTGAACTGAATTCTATACTAAATACTGAACTGAGACTTTGGGAGTTATCATCAAACCGACATACCCTAATTTGAGCTAAATGGGGTCCAAACTGTAACCCAGTTGGAAGGGTGTCAATTACGTGCCATGGGTACTAACTCTGGCTATGTGGATCCACTAAACTAATGTCCTGAAGGACTAATGAGTCACCCTCATCTGGAAGGTGGTCTAATGAGATACGTGTTACCTTCAACTGGCAGGTAAACACTTTATCAACCCTCAATTGGCAGGTCGATATCTTTAACCTACACTGTCTATATAGTTCTGGAACTAAGGGACTGCTACTAAAGATCACACCCTCTACTGGCAGGTGAGCCCTCATCCCTGAGTTTAGTTGGTACTAAATTCTACTCCCAACTAAATGACACTGATTACTAGACTAAACTAAGCTTTACTGAGCAATAACTGATCATAAATAACTGACTAAATAGTAATGCTTATGGTATATCTTAATTCATTATAAAGATACTAAAATTATGTAAACAACTAAGTATCAGGTGTTCTTAACCCACCAGTATTGAATTAAAATAACAATAAGGACATATGAAGCTTTAAAACCCATAATAAAGGATCATTGCTCAAAACCCAACATTTAGACATTTCATCAAACACATGGGAGTCATGAACTTAAGCATGGGAATGGGTAAAACATATGAATAAAAATATAGTTACAATACTAAAACCATGAATTAGGGATTTAACGTGAGGATTTCAATGCTCAAATTAATTAGGGCCCATTTCATTGGAAAACACTTGTAACATAACTTGTAATCAAAATCAATTACAACTTCATGGAGACAATTCATCATAAACATGTAAAAACTCATAATTTGATATCAAAAGGGGGATTCTGGGATTCCATAGGTAAAAAGGGCACATGGATGAACATCACACATACCTTAAATCCTTAGGCTTGAAAGAGAAACAAAATCTTGATACTTTTATTGAGAGTTATTGGAATTGGGAAATTAATTTCTTGGTTTTCTTGAAGACGAAGGAATGAAATTGATGATTTTAGGGGATGATTAGGGTTTGTTTTTGAGAGGAAAGTTGGGGAAAATGGGTATGTAATGCCCTAACTGAATCTTTAATTCATATTTTTACAAATTAGATTGAAGTAAAAAGACTCAATCGCCGCTGAGAGAATTAAACTTGCAACTGGAATGCAGATTTGAAGGACACCGCGATGCGAAAAAGCCTTCACCGCTATAGCCACCATGATGCGCCACTATCGCGGTGAGTGATAACGCTCAATCTACAGCTCTCGTTTGAGTGTAAAGCGGTCGTTAGCAAATATAGAACCCAACCTGGGTTGGGTGTCGATCCCACAGGGAATAGCTTGGCCAATAAGTAAGTAAAATTACTAAACTTTTGGTGCAAGTCTCGTAAGAAGGGGGGATTCTTGTCTTGCAAGTAATGTAAACAAAAGCTGAAAATAATAAAGTAAAAAGAGAGAGATTGTTACGTTGGTTGTAAACAATGAGAATTGAAGTGTTGGGGTTATGTCCACCTTCTGAGGTATACGTCTCTATTGGCTATGAGTGTGTAGAATTCTGACATGCAATTGCTTATAGAGGATTGTAGTCGATGGTAACTCCAAGCGTCTCTCAACCTAAACAAGGACTATTTCACTTTAACTCTCTCGAGCTTAAAGCGTGTCTAACGGTACGAATTCTCCAAGAGGTTAGTCCAGTTACGGCACTAGTTTTTTAATAGGAAAGGGTGTCCTACTACCTTGACATTATCTCTTTTCCAGACAAATAACTTTTCTCTCGAACAAGTTAAATGTTAGACTGGCATATTCTTGCGTTTGTAACCGCAAAGAATGTAGATTAAGATGAAGAGAATAATGATATAAGCAATATACGTGCCTCGAACTCACAAACTCACAGCAATAGATAGTAACTCATTCGGCTTCCATAACCCCAACAGAGAAGTTTAGTTACCCATGAATGCGAAGGAAATCACGATTGACATTGTTATTATATCATGATATTGAGTAATGGCGTGTAGATCAAGTGATAGGCGTGAGGCGTGATTCCTTAGCAAGTAACGATTCTCTTGTTGTGGAGTTTAAGAATAGAAGAGTAGAAGAAGAAAAATAGAATTGAATTGTAAGATGAGAAGTTTAGAAGATGTAAGAAGATGTTCTCAAATCTCTAGCATGATAGGGTATTTATAATACCCATATCCTAATCCTACTAAGCTAATGAAATAAATAACCAAATCCTACTAGACTAATGAAATCCTTAACCCAAATGTACTAGGTTAAGGTAACATTATCATAATCCACATAAAATAATGAAATACATAACCTAATTGTACTAGGTTAATGTATCATTGTCAAAATCCAGCTTTGTGTCTGTAAGTCCCCAAAGTCTTCAGAATTATTGTTTTAGCCCGGGACAGATTTTCCATGCAGCAGTTTTGGTCCTTAGGCGTGTAAACTCCCTTCCCTTCCTTCGTGAGCTTTCTTTAGCGTCAAGTAAGCCATAAAATGCTGAATTATGCATCCTTTATACCTGAAACTTTACTAATCATGTTCGTTAGCTCATTTACAGGAAAAAGGACTAAAAGTGCATGAAATATATAATTTGTTCTCAAAACTAGGCTAAAATATGGGCAAAATATATTGATATAGGCGTGTAAATTTGCCTATCATCAACACCCCACACTTAGAGCTTTGTTCGTCCTCGAACAAACTATCATGTCCTTCTAAACATCAACTTAGGGTTTTACAGCAACAACATAAAATATTCGTCAAGACAAGCACAACAATTATCAACAAAGAGTAGCTTTTCGATTATAGGTAGAAACAATTTAACCTCTAGCATAGACTCGTGATGGTGATCAACTCGCATGCAAACGTTAAGGTACAAGGAATCATATATAACTACCCAAAACTCATCAACCATGTGTGTCTCACACTATAGTACCCATAATCACTCACAAGTATAGCATATTTTTCAAACATGGGTATTCAAATGTCCTTGCTCTCACTCTCACAAAGAATTCATATGTAGCAACTGATGACCATAGGCTTGTCCTTAGTGTAATGCTCCACTAAATGTCAGAATGCTAAGCTTAGAATCAAATAGGTCTTTTGATGGTTGTAATGTAGGCTAAGGGACGGGTAGGACTATTTTGGCTAGGAATAGTGACTAAGTTACTAAGCGCTTTAATACATCACTTTGTATTATTGACACTTTGTTTTTTTTTTCTTTCAACCTTTCTTTCTTTTATTCTACCACCCTTGTTCTCCTCTTTTGTTTTTCAATTTTAAGCACAACTCGCTTTTCAGCTTTCTTTTCCTTTATCTTTTCACAACATACCTCTTATGATAGCACTTTCTTTTTCATAACACATTCAAGAACCATTACAATTTATAGCATCATACTCACCCAATTTCCTCTTATGTTGTCACATGACTTTTTCACTTTAAAGCACTTAGGAGTTTGGATCAAATTACGGTCTTGAAAAAAATGGATTAGGCTTACATACAAGGTTGTCAAAGAAAATAGGCTAAAGGCTCAAAAGGGTTTAACTAGGATGATGTCCATGGGTAGGTAAAACTGAAGGTAAACAAATATAGGTTGCCAAAGAAATGCCTAAATCATATCCTAAATTTACACTCCTTATTTTTGCTTTGCATACATACCAGGCAAGTTCTAGCATCAGCCACACACATAGAATATACGATTATCTCACACACACAAGGCACATGGTCGACTTGCTTGAAAGTAATATAGACTCTCAACCCAACAAGTGAAGGAATTGAACCACACAATATCACATAATGAGTCACAACTAGAGCCTAAACGTCTCAATAGTCACAATTGTAGCACATACTCTTGTTATAATCTCATGCTTCCTATCAAAATAATTTCATGCGAAGCTAGAAAAAATTTACTACTAAAAAAATGAAACAACAACAAAGCAAACAAACATAGATGCGAGTAGAGAAGTATAGCATGCAATACCACCACCCCACACTTAGTCGGGACACTGTCCTCAGTGGAGAATAAATACGAAGAACCTGGTCAGTCGGACTCGTCCTCAATGTCGGGGGTCATACCCTTTGCATCGGAATCATCATCAGAGTCGTCATTCTCAGAAGTTCCTCATAAGTATCCCACTTGATTCCAAGAGTGAGTTGAGGTATTTGCAGCGAGGAGGGTTCTCCTTGCTCTTTTCGGCCTCTTTTCTTGCCTTTTTGTGAAGTGGTCTTGCTTTGGGTGCCATTGTACCTGAGACTTAAAAAAAATGTTCATGTTAGCATCATCTCGATGGATACAATCTATAAACAAGCAGTAGTGGAACCACCCCACACTTAGTTTGTTGGTACAGACTAGTGAAGTGAAAGTGGTCGATTACTCAGACTTCATCGACATACGTTTTAGGGGCTATATTCCAACAAGAAATTTAGATATGTAACACTTCTTGCAATCTTTGCAATACTTTCATGTTAGGTATATCAAGACTTCTTCATAGGGATTACATCATGGTATAGTTTCTATCAATAATCACAATCTCTTATGTCGGTAGGCAACTATAAGTCTTATTCCGATGAGCGAGACATCCCAACATGTAAGTATTCAAGTGACAAGATCATGCAATGTTCATGACTATAGCAATTCCGCAAGTAGTATAACAATGCATCAAAATCAATTTCTAGTTGGAAACAAGTTAAGAGTATCCTAACGTTCATGTTCACTCACTTGGTTTTGTATCAACAATTCAAACACATTAACATCACCAATATTTCTTCAAGATGTAGCAATTCGTAATAGACATAGCAAAGTAGCACTTACGAAAAATAGATGAAGAACAAAAGAGTACTTACGTGATTGAAGCCTTTGGAGATGTTCTTGTGAAGTGGGAGAGCAAAAAGAAAAGTTTTGAGATGATTTGGAGAGTATATGCGGCGCCTAGGTCAAGTTTTCTTTGTGTTTGTGTTTCAAGACTAAGTCTCCTTTATATAGGAAGAGAATGGGTCGGGTTTTGACCCATTTACAGTCGGTTTTGGAGACAAAAATGCTACATATGCGGCACATAATGCTTGGCATAGTCATGGTATATGCGGCGCATTGTCTATGGCATAATGGGACATATGTGCCGCATAGTCTATGGCATTTGTAGACATATGCGCCGCATAGTCTATGGCATATGAGATACTGAGACCAAATGCCATAGCATAGGCGGCGCATAGTCAAAAGCATACTTAGGAATAGGCGGCGCATAGTCAAAAGCATACCTAGGAATAGGCGGCGCATAGTGTATAGCACACTAGATTCCGAGACCTTAAGCTATAGGATAGGTTGTGAATCGTTCGTGGCCTAGTTTTACCTAGGCCTAGACTTCCTCGATGCTTAGTTTGGCATGAGCAATGCTCAATCCATAGCCTTATGCATCACTATTCCTGACTTACCAACTTTACCATACAATGCATCCAAATCGTCAATTGAAATCAATCTCCTCGTTGAATACCTCTTGCACCTACATTTGCTCAAAAACACTAAAAATGATTAGAACGATGGGTTGCCTCCCATAAAGCGCCTTAGTTTTGGTCATGGCACGACTCTTATTTTTGGATTTTTATTTATCAAAAGCAAAGCACATAATAGAACGAAAGAAAAATGAAAAATGATAAACGATGGGTTGCCTCCCATCTAGCGCTTGATTTATTGTCGCGGCACAACATAGTTACCTCGAGTACTCAGACTTCGTCGAGATAGATGGTGGATCGTTTTCTGAATGGATTCAGACGACAATGAGGCTTACTTGTAGGAGGGGTACCAATTATATCATCAATAGTCCAACCCATAGCTCTTATTAATCTCTTCAGAGTAGAGATGAGAGCCTCTACGTGCTGTTTACTTAAATCATCCGCACTCACCGGAAGTATCTTTATACTTTCCAAGAACACATACCTTAGATAATCGGGGAGCTCTTTCGATTCTAGCATTGGTGGCTCTTCAAGGGAAGTCTTCACTGGTGGTGTGGGTTGATTTTTGAGATCAAGGTCCAGCTTCTTGGGAGCATAGCAATATGTCCCTAATCCCGATAGAGCACCAATAGCTTCTTTGCAATTTTCAGCATCCTCATTCTCTCCTTTCATGAGCAAAACCTCCAAAGAATCATCAAGAATTTGCTCTTCTTCAAGTCGTTCTTTCTCATCATCAAAGACAACATCATCCACAGAAAATACACTCAGATCTTTGGGTTGCTTCATTTATTTGCAAACATCAAATTGAACCACTTCGTCATTTATTCGGAATGAAAGTTCATTAGCTCTCAAATCAATGAGCACACTTCCTGTAGCAAGGAAAGGGCGTCCCAAGATTATGGGAACCTCTGAATCTTCTTCACAATCTAAGATGACAAAGTCTGCTGGAAAGATAAATGAAGAAACCTTTACCAAGACATCGCATAGAATACCAACCGGTCGTTTTACCGACCTATCCGCCATAACAAGCCTCATATTAGTTGGTGTAGGATCTCCTAACCCCAACTTCTTGTAGATCGATAATGGCATCATGTTGATGCTGGCTCCTAGGTCACATAATGCTTTGGCAAAGTTCAAAGATTCGACGGTGCAAGGAATAGTGAAAGCTTCGGGGTCGGCCTTCTTCTGAACTATCGATCGGGTAGCAATTGCACTACAATGATGCACATCATCCTTCAGCTCATAACTTGCTGCCCTCTTCTTAGTCAAAAGATCCTTCATAAATTTCGCATACCCAGGCATTTGTTCAAGTGCCTCCACTAATGGAACATTAATGGTCAGCTGCTTTAACATATTCCTAAATTTGCTGAACTTTGTATCATCCGCCACCTTCTTCAATCTTTGGGGAAAAGGTGGTGGTGGGTATGGAAGTGTTCTCTCCATTGTTTTCTTCTCCTCTTGCTTCCGTTTTCCAGCTTTTTCAGGCTGCACGTCGTTAAGAACGTTAGGTGAGGCTGCTGCGGCATCCTCCTCTTTCGCCTTGTCATCAATTTCCACTTCTTCGTCAACCACTTGCTTGCCTTTTTCTGAAGTTTCCAGCACCTTACCACTTCGGGTAGTGATGGCCATGCATGACCCATCATTCCTTGGGTTTTGCACGGTGTTGCTAGGTAAAGTGCCAGCCTTTCTTTGATTGAGTACTGCTGAGAGTTGGCTCAATTGCTGCTCTATTTGCTTGATTGAAGTGGAATGAGAATCAACTAGTTGTTTCATGGAGGACAAATCATTAATTACCTCAGTAACTCCCGCGCTCGTTGCTTCCACTCCTTTCAATAATTTAGCCATCATGTCTTCCATACTTCCATAATTAGATGTGGTGGTATCACATCTACCAGGGGGAACGTACAAACCACTCTTTTCATTGTTTTTCTTCCAACTACCTTGGTCTTTGCTTCCATATTTATCATAATAGTTCCGACCTTGGTTTCCTTGGGTATTCCCACGGAAACCCCCCTGATTGTTCAAGTAGTTGGCCTCCTCTTCCGAATCAGATTCGTCTCTTCCTTTTAGCGCCACATCTTTCACTTTTTCGGTCTTCCCTGATAATAAATGCTTTGTCAGAAGATCCACTTGTGTTTTCATGTGCGCTAAATCTTGATCACGTTCTTCTCGTCTTCTTATTTGGTCTGCAGTCATGCCAATAGATAAAGTGGGGCTTGATACCTCAGAATCCCTGGTATGCCAAGCTCTACTTTGTTTCGTCATGTGATCTAGCATATTGCTTGCTTGACCAAAGGTGAGGTCCATAAAAGATCCTCCAGCTGCGTTATCCACCACTGGCTTAGTTATTGAATTCAAGGCTCTATACAATATCTCCATGAGGTGAACATTAGTCATATGATGGTTTGGGCATCTCGCTAGCTTTGTCTTGAACCTCTCCCATGTTTCATGAAGAGCTTCAGTGGGAAGCTGACGAAAGTTGCTGATTTCATCTCTCAATTGTTCCCTTTTGGAAGGCGGAAAGAATCTTTCTAGGAAAGCGTCTCTCAATTGCCTCCAATTTGTAATTGAATCAGGAGTCAGCCCATTCAACCATAGTGTTGCCTCCCCAGACACAGACAATGGAAATAGACGTAATTGAATTGCATTCTGACCAACACCAGGATTGTCAAAAGACTTGCATGTAGAAATAAAGTTGATGAGATGCATATTCGGATCATCGCCTGCTAGTCCACCAAACAATCCCTTGAGTTGCAATAACTGAATCATGGTGCTTGTGATGTTGAACTTGGTTCCGGGCGCTAATGGTGGAAGAATAATGGCTCCTGTGGCTCCGGCTCCATCAAGATCATCATCATCATCGAACGGTATCTCACGTTGTGCATCCATTGATGCACTGAACAAAAACCTGCAGTAAACAAAAACAAAAACTAAAAGTAAAAGTACGAGAGTCTTCGACCAAAGGGTCTAGTAATTATTACGAACTTAATTGACACTTGTATTCCCCGGCAACGACGCCAATTTTTGATAACGCTCAATCTACAACTCTCGTTTGAGTGTAAAACGGTCGTTAGAAAATATAGAACCCAACCTGGGTTGGGTGTCGATCCCACAGGGAATAGCTTGGCCAATAAGTAAGTAAAATTACTTAACTTTTGGTGCAAGTCTCGTAAGAAGGGGGGATTCTTGTCTTGCAAGTAATGTAAACAAAAGCTGAAAATAATAAAGTAAAAAGAGAGAGATTGTTATGTTGGTTGTAAACAATGAGAATTGAAGCGTTGGGGTTATGTCCACCTTCTGAGGTATACGTCTCTATTGGCTATGAGTGTGTAGAATTCTGACATGCAATTGCTTATAGAGGATTGTAGTCGATGGTAACTCCAAGCGTCTCTCGACCTAAACAAGGACTATTTCACTTTAACTCTCTCGAGCTTAAAGCGTGTCTAACGGTACGAATTCTCCAAGAGGTTAGTCCAATTACGGCACTAGCTTTTTAATAGGAAAGGGTGTCCTACTACCTTGACATTGTCTCTTTTCCAGACAAATAACTTTTCTCTCGAACAAGTTAAATGTTAGACTGGCGTATTCTTGCGTTTGCAACAGTAAAGAATGTAGATTAAGATGAAGAGAATAATGATATAAGCAATATACGTGCCTCGAACTCACAAACTCACAGCAATAGATAGTAACTCATTCGGCTTTCATAACCCCAACAGAGAAGTTTAGTTACCCATGAATGCGAAGGAAATCACGATTGACATTGTTATTATATCACGATATTGAGTAATGGCGTGTAGATCAAGTGATAGGCGTGAGGCGTGATTCCTTAGCAAGTAACGATTCTCTTGTTGTGGAGTTTAAGAATAGAAGAGTAGAAGAAGAAAAATAGAATTGAATTGTAAGATGAGAAGTTTAGAAGATGTAAGAAGATGTTCTCAAATCTCTAGCATGATAGGGTATTTATAATACTCATATCCTAATCCTACTAAGCTAATGAAATAAATAACCAAATCCTACTAGACTAATGAAATCCTTAACCCAAATGTACTAGGTTAAGGTAACATTATCATAATCCACATAAAATAATGAAATACATAAGCTAATTGTACTAGGTTAATGTATCATTGTCAAAATCCAGCTTTGTGTCTGTAAGTCCCAAAAGTCTTCAGAATTGTTGTTTTAGCCCGGGACAGATTTTCCATGCAGCAGTTTTGGTCCTTAGGCGTGTAAACTCCCTTCCCTTCCTTCGTGAGCTTTCTTTAGCGTCAAGTAAGCCATAAAATGCTGAATTATGCATCCTTTATACCTGAAACTTTACTAATCATGTTCGTTAGCTCATTTATAGGAAAAAGGACTAAAAGTGCATGAAATATATAATTTGTTCTCAAAACTAGGCTAAAATATGGGCAAAATATATTGATATAGGCGTGTAAATTCTCCTATCATCAGTGAGCTATTGGAATCGAAATCTCAACACAACCCAATCCTCATCTAAAAAATCTAAAACTTCCCCAAGACATGTTCCTTACTTCCTTGAAGATGAATTAACTCAAAAACCTATGTCTTGGGGACGGGAAGACCCATTTAAAATCCTCAAAGTTATGAGGCCAAAAATATGCCTAAGTCACCAACACTTGGTGAAATTTTCAGGCTTTAAGCCTCGTATGCATGCTACTAGGACATGAACTAAGCTAAGAAAAGTATGGGTATTACAGATTTCTACCCTAATCATTATTCCACTATGAAAGGAAAAGAATGTTTCTTAATGAAGAAGTTTTTGAAAAATCAGAATTAAAGAGAGTGAAATAGGCAAAAACTCAACTTTGCAATATTACTCAAGTTCTTATTTCTCTCTGTACTAAAAAAAGAGTGTTCTTGAGTTGAGTCCTGATTTGTAAATGACTTACTCAAAGTTATAAGAGTAATGTTTTCCTTGCTTTCTAGTGTGAATGCTTAGGTAGAGTTACCTAAGTTAAATATTGGTTATAGTTAATCATTATTAATGTGAGTTCTTGGCAGAGTTGGCAAGTTAGGCTTGAAATAGAGTTATTACAAGTAGGAAGACCCTAGAGTTAGGTTTATATTGGTGTCTGTAAATAAGAGGTTGATTATAGTGGATTGTTGGGATCTTGTAAGGGAAAGCCATGGATTTTCCTCCTTTGTGCAAGGAGGTTTCCACATTAAATTGTTGTTCTTTACTTTCCAATAAGGTTTTAGTTTTTCTAGTGCTTAACTATTTTATTTCATGTGATTGACTGTAAGGGACTTGGTCTCTTACTGTATGGTAAAACCCTCCCATGTTCCACCAATTGGTATCAGAGCCAGAACTTAAAAGGTTAATACCTAGAGTGATTTAGTTATCATGGCTTCTCCCTCCTAATGTAGAAGAAGGGCAATCTACCACTAGACCACTTAGATATAATAGGCAGTACTATGGGTGGTGGAAAACTAAGATGTTTGACATTATTATGGCTGAGGACAGTGAGCTTATGTGCATAATTCTTGATGGTCCTTATGTTCCAGTTAAAATTTACAGGGACCTGGTCCAAGTGGAACTCATCTCAGAAGGTCTAACAGGAAAAATAAATGCTCTCATCATCTTGATATTATGACTTTATCTTCTGGAGACTGGAATGCAAACAAGAGCTTAAGTCAGAAATTACATGGTTTTCTCAACATTCCTGTCCCAAGAGTAAGATAAAAATGTGAAAAAGGTTTTGAAATATGCTGACTGGTTCAATGCCATGCAAAAGAAAGCTTGGAAATTTAAAGGGGGCCTAGTCCCCAGACCTATTTTTAGAACAATTTTTTGTATAAAGTGGTGTCCTGAAAAAATAGGTTGTGGCTGGAATTGATCAAATCAAACTAGGCTACTAAATAAATCAATCCTCTTCCTAAAATTAGCTATGATCAGAAGGCAAGTATCCTTGTTAAAGTAAGTGTCTAATGGTCTAATGCAGTAATATACTCTTGTAAGTATACACCCATGGGAACATCTTGGGAGAAAAATAGTTGAGGAAAACACAATTGGAAAATTTACTTAAGAAAGAGAGGGACCTGGTCCCATATCTCAGGTTAGTACTATTCAGTGTGCCTTAAAATTATAAAATTCATGTCTAAAAAGCCATATGCCTTTTCTCATCTGAACAAAAGCTGTCAATTCACAGAAAATGTGAAGAGTCGCACCCATTTAGAGCCTGACGTGTCCATTTAAAAAGGCACCTTTTAATGTCAAATGGTCATCTTTCTTAATTATAAGATCAAATATTTTAAATTTGATTCTTCATCAAATTAACTCAAATCATGTTCTTCAATCAACCTTTTCTCTAAATTAAACTTGTCCTCTTTTTTTTTCTCTCACATGAATTTGAAATGGAAGACTTCCTACTTCCTCAACTCCTGTTAATAAGCCAGAAGCTGATAAAGTAATAACAAATCAGTCTGAACAACCTTAAATCAAAATATCTATTTCCATAACACCCAGTACCATAGAACAAATTACCTCAAGTCCTTAACAAGAACCTGTGTTAAATCTGTTTACTGAACCTTTCTAAAAAAATCCAGAATTCCTAACTAAGTCTATCCCTTCCTCCATTGTCAGAATTGCTACTGAGTTAGCCATGAAGGTGGATATAAATTAATGATAGGGATCACCAATTGAACAAAATATCCCTCAATCTAAAGTAACTTCTTCCCCAAAAGATGCAAAATTACCTGAAGATTCTCAAATCCCAATTTCTTCTAAAGAATAAGGAAAGTCTGAAGTGACAAAAACCCTAGAAGCACCTGGTCCTTCTATACCCTCTGAGTCAAACCCAATTTTCCCAACTATGTAATGATGAAATACCTGTGAAGAGGTTGGATCTCTCCAGTAGTGAAAATTTGGCAGCCAAAAATTTGCTTCTACTTTCATATGATCCCCAAGAACAGCATTGTTAATGTAGAAAAGCAAATAGGAGGTGAAAAAGATGAAGAGACAAATGATGAAGAAGTTGTACTACCTCCAAATGAGGAGGATAAGGAGAATGAAGATGAAATACCTCTGAGGTGATCTACAAAGAAACAATGGCGAAACAAAGGCAAGGAAAAGGTAATTAATACTGATGTAAAGATTGCTAGATTCCATTCTACTGAAGGATCGGAAAAGAATGTGCTGGAAGATGCTATGAAGGCTAGCAAGTCTTCAACCACTAGGAGAAGAAATCTTAAGAAAGTTGTTATAGTGGAGGAGAAAAAGTGTTGAAGTTGTACAAATTAGAAAGGATGAGGATATTAATCTTGATGTTGTTGCTACATCTGAGAAAATAAGAAAAGATGTTCATGTTGCTGGAAGGACCAGGTCCTCCAGTACAAAGTCTAGTAGCTCTGTTGTAAGCAGAAACAAACATATTGTTGTCAAAAGAAGAAAGTCTATGAGGGACCTGATCCCAATAAGAGTAAAGTTGTAAAAAAAGTGTCAAGTAGTGAGCCCAAGAAAATAAAAAAAGAGTAAGGAAAGAAGGATGCATCAAGAAAAGCTAGAAATGTTATTTTAAAAACTCAGAAGGCATTTATTGGTAGAATGTTTAATCTCAGGATTTATGATAAACCTGGAATGACAGAGTTAGTTAAGTATATTAGTCATCAGGGATGGTTACACCTCCTATAGGAACCATCTCCCATTGTTTTTGAAGAAGAAGTAAAAGAATTCTACTATTTAATAGATCTCTTAGAAAATGGGTTAAGTTTGACAGCCTATGTATAAGGATAAGATATAAAGCTAGATGAAGAGGCACTAGGAAGGATTTTGGATGTGCCTATAATGGGTATGAGTAGTGTTGTGAAACAACAGTCCTCAATAGAGTTCATGATTGATGTATCTAAAGTAGGAGGTAGATCAATAGATGGTGTGAGAAATGAATTTCTCACAAGTGAGTTTCGATTGGTGTATGACTTTGTGAATAAAGTCTATCTACCTAGGTTATAGAAAAGGACCATTGCCTCTAGTGTTGACCTATTTTTGATAGAACCTATTTTTATGATAGAGCACATGAATAAGCTGATTAATAAGAAGGAATAAAGACATGATTCCATATGGATAGTTTTTTAATAAGGTTTTTTATCACTTTGGAGTGATGGGGACAAAGGAAACTCTTGTAATAGTCAAACAAAAGTTTAGTCTGACAATATTAATAGAGAATGAATGCATTAAAGAGAAAATGGGAATTATATCCCAAGATTCAGAATTATTGGTTGCTCAGGAGAGTTTAAACAAAGAAATAAAGGAGATGAAGATCAAGTTAGCTTCAAAGAATGCGGAGATTGTTCACTTAAAGATACAGAACCAGATTATCCTCAGAGAGACCTGGTGCCACTGAGGAACTTGCACCAAAAACATGTAAAGCTCCTGGGCAAGGTAACAAACTAATTAGTGAGGTACAAGGGTCGAATGTTGAAGTAAAGACCCCCACTAAACATTTTTTAGATGCTAAAGTTGTTGAGTCTTCTAGGATGGAGTTTTTGCAAAAATCATTCTCCCTTAAGCCCCCCTCTACTTGAGTCCTATTATGTTAAGTTTCCTATGTCAGTTTTCAGTCCCTGTTTCTATTGTGGCTTATGCAGACAATAGTTTATATTTTATTTGTAATATTGTAATAGTGCTGATCCTTCTTAACAATAAATGATTTCCTATTTGTATACTTTATTTGTTCTCTCTTTAATTTAAAAGTTGTTCTTCATGTTAGTGTTGCCCTAGTGGCCATGGGTTAACTATCTTCTTCTTATTTTTATTCTTGGTTTACTGTTTTCACTTTCAATAATCCCAAAAGAGGGAATATATTGAACTCATATGGTAGGGACCAAGTGTGTTGCATGACATGACATGATGTGTTAGGGACCAGGTACCAAGAGTGCATAAGTGATATGTGCTGATATGCATATATGCCGAATGCACTGATTGAAAAAAAGATGGCATATTGATAGGGGGAAGAATGCTCAAAGTGTAGGTATATTGATAGGGGGAATATTGAAACATAGTGCATAAGTTGAGTTTTTGATGTCAATTGACAATAAGAGAGCAGGTCCCTATGTTGCATGATATATTGACAAGGAGAAGCAAAGTGCAAAGTATAGAGGGAATATTCATTGATAGTAGTTGAATTACTCTGACTGAATAAGGTAAATGACTTTGATACTGAAGTTCTATTGTCATGTTCTGTGTTTTTTTCATCATCAAGAGGGGGAGGTTGCTATATCTTATTTTAATGATGAGCAGATGACAACAAGGGACCAGGTCCCTAGTTCTTCATGGAAAAATATATTTGTCACAAGGTCTGCATAGTATTATCTTCTATTGTAACAAACTGCACAGGTGAGATGTGTACCTTTCAAAGACACTTGGCCCAATCATATGTCCCAATCATATTTCTACCCTAATCATTATTCCACTATAAAAGGAAAAAACTGCTTCTCAATGAGGGAGATTTTGCAAAATCAAAATTGAAGAGAGTGAAATAGGCAAAAACTCAACTTTGACATATTTGCCACGTTCTTAATTCTTTAGGTACTTAAAAGAGTGAGTGTTCTTAGGTAACGCCCCAAATCTGGTACCTAAAATTCTACACAGTTCAAATATTGATATCTATACCTGAACACTACTTAATTTACTGTATAAATGCAGAATAAAAGGATAAAAATAAAAAGGTTCAAATATCTGATAAAACAAAACATCTGAAAATATGGTATATCAATACCAAAACAACTGAAATAACAGTCTGAACATACTATAGTTTGAAAGCCTCTAACACTGTATTGTCTGAATAAGGAGTTGATGGGACATGTCCCCAACTAACTCCAACTACTGAAGTAAACTAAGTACCACAAAAGAGAAGTAATCAAATCATAACATCCTCGAATGATGAGGACTCACTGTTGACTCTGACTGCTGAAACTGGAATGCTACTGATGCTATGGAGCTCTTACTTCTGAACCTATGGTATAAAATACCATAGCACAAATGCATCATTACGATTGAATATACTGGTATTCTAGTGAGGTAGGCTGAATGAAAAGGATTCATATGCATGAACAATACTATCTAACTGTATAACATGAACATGAGAATACATGCATGAATAAGTAACTGTAACTGAATTCGTGATAATACTGAATACTGAGTATGAATACTGATATCATGAGTTACTGATAACTGATGTAACTGATACTGAGTGACTGTATCTGACAGTCTAGATTCTGATGGGACTAACTGAGTTCCGTACTGTACTGGGTGACTGTATCTGACAGTCTAGATTCTGTAGAACTATTTGAGTTCTATTACTGAGACTGTAACTATGGGAAGTAGTCATCTAACCGACATACCCCAAATAAAGCAATATAGCTGAGTTGGGTTACAATCTGTTACGCCAATTAAAAGGGTGTCAATACCGCGCCACTGGTAAGGACAAGTTGTGGGTGACCCTCATCTGACAGTGTCCCTAAAAGAGAATGGTGGGAACCTCATCTAACAGTGTTAATCCACCTCATCAACCCTTATTTATCAGTGTTGATGTGTCAACCTATGCAGGCTACATAGTTCTGGAATGCAAGAATTGCTTCTAAGGATCACACCCTCAACTGTCAGTGTGTGCCCTCATCCTTGGGTTTACTCAGTGCTAATTCCTACTCCCATCCGAATAGACACTGGAAAATGATTAACTAAACTAAACTAGACTGAGTTCATTAAATTTTTTTAACTGACAGAATACTACTGAGATTACTGAGTTATTGAGATTTCTGAGATTACTGGGATTACTGAGTTTTCCTGAGTCATAAGACTAACTGAATTCTTCTGAGCATGGTTTGACTGAGAGTATCTTGAAAAAATGACACAGACTCTAGGCACACAACTAAATTGTTGAGTACAAGTGCCCACAGGACTCGAAAGCATACAACTGACAAGATGTGACCCTTCTTGACACATTACTATAGTCAACAATTCATAGTACAATCATTGTGGATTTTTATGAAGTATTCGCATGCTATAATCTTACACATGAATAGGAATGCATCTAAACATATCATAAATTCATAAGCCTAATCTCATGAGCATTACGTCAATCCATTACAAAGCATAACAATAACGTGGGAGTCATATCGAACATAAGGGAGTAACATGAATTAATCAAGTTTGGTCACAAATGAGTCATAAGGCATAATTCCTATTCTCTTAGGCATCTTATCAAACACCTTGCATGCATATTTTCAAGATTAGGCAGGAATATTGAAATAATACTTCATGGAAACATTTTACACTTCCAATGCAAGAATTTCAATCACATACTAACATATTTTCATAATTGTTATTAAACACTTTAACTTGGAAATTAAACAACAACATAAACATGGATATAATTCAATCCATACCATGGAATCCAAAGCTTATATTTCAAATAGGGTTTCTTGAGCTTCATGGGTTAAAGGAACCCATGAATCAACACTTGACATACCTCAAAAGATTGGATCTTGAAAGATAACTAACGTTTCTTGAACGTTCTTGGATTGGGAAACACAGATCTTAATGTTTTCTTGATGGTTCTTAAACTTGAAGAACTTGAATTTCTTAGTTTCTTGAAGAAGGGTTTAGATCTTGTTCTTAGGGATTGATCTTTGAGAGAAACCCTAATTTGGTCTTGTATATGAATAATAAAGTTATGAGCTCTTGTCTGGTATAATTAGGTGTTAAAAAGTGTGGAAAAAACCCAAACAGCCTTTTAAAAATGGCTTTAAATTGTTGAACGAGATCTGCGATGGATTGGGCAACAATCCATCGCTGGCTCGATGGTTCGTCGCTCTGTCCGTCTCAGTCTAGCTAGAAAATGGGCTACTTCTATATTAGTGATGGTCTGGGCGACAGTCCATCGCTGGATCGATGGTTCGTCGCTCTTTCCATCGCAGTTTGACTAGAAGGTAGCCTTACTGCCTCAGTTGTGATGATCTGGGTGATGGTCCATCGCTAGTTCAATGGTTCGTCGCGCCTTCAGTCGCTCCTGGGACATTCTAACAGCTCACTATAAAACGTCCATTTCTTTTTACCCCGATACTAAATTTTTACAAAATTGATATCGTTGGAAAGCTAATTTAATTTCCAACATGATAAAAAGTTGAAATTGGGGAAATTCTATCTGATTTGAATATAATTCACTTAGGAAATTATCCCTAAATCTTCTGGAGACTAAATTAGACTTCAAAAAAAAAGTTTAGGGTATTACAATATCTCCCCCTTGGGAGCATTTGTCCTCAAATGGGACTGACTAAGCTGGGATTTATGATAGACCGAACTTACTTAAGGGATGTGAACATCTGAAACATGATTAAATGACTGGGACTTCTGATATACTAAAATTTCATACTGAACATGCATATCTAACGCATGAATACTGACTCATGAATACATGAATGGAATCACTAGTAAGCTAAATTTATCAAGCTGAACATGCATATCTGATGCATGAGTACATGACTGAGCTGATACATGAATGCATTACTGAATATGCAATGGTACTTTAAAATATCGAGATTGTAACTGAAATCTGAACATGAAACTGAATAGGCTTAAGGAAAGCTATTACCTTGGGCTGAGTCTGAATTAGTAGAGAAAAGATGAGGATACTTGGTCCGTATATCTGCTTCTTCTTCCCAAGTAGCTCTCTCAACGGACTGATTCCTCTAAAGAACTTTGACTAGAGGGACTTCTTTCCTCAGTCTGCGAATTTAGTAGTCAAGGATTTAGATTAGAATTTCCTCATAAGAGAGACTGTTATGAATATCTACACCCTTAACAGGGACTATGACTGCTGGGTCACCTATGCATTTCTTAAGCAAAGAGACATGAAAGACTAGATGTACTGAAGCTATATCTGAAGGCAACTCAAGCTCATAAGTTACCTTGCCGAAATGACTGAGAATTTTGAAGGGACCAACATATTGGGGACTGAGCTTTCCCTTCTTTCCGAATCTCTTCACTCCCTTCATAGGAGAGATCCTTAGATAGATAAAGTCATTAATCTCAAACTCGAGATCATTTACTGAACACGCATGAATGGGAACATGAGAACATGAGAACATGATTCGTACTGAACATGCATGAATGCACATAATTCTATGGAAGGTGCATAAATGTAAGTTGTGTTCATGGAACATGATTTGTACCATGGAGTAAACTGGGACTCCTTATACTGGGAACTGAAATCATACATGATTTTCACTAATATGCACAAATATATGCGATGATCATGGAGCTGACAGGTAGGACATGAATAGATATCATGATACTTGATGGGTTTTGAGGATCTGTAATACTATTCTGAGATGGTCTGTATGATTATGTTCACTGCGGGAATAGACGAGGATGTCATCAATGAAGACTATGATGAACATGTCCAAGAACTTCTTAAACACATGGTTCATCAAGTCCATGAAGGTTGCTGGGGCATTGGTAAGACCAAAGGACATGACTAAGAATTCGAAGTGACCGTATCGAGTTTGAAAAGATGTTCTCAGAATGTCACATTCTCTAACTCTTGGTTGATGATAGCTTGATCTGAGGTCTATCTTAGAGAAATAGTTGTCACCCTGAAGTTGACCAAATAATTCATTGATTTTGGGAAATGGATACTTCTTTGTAACTATGAATTGATTGAGCTGGCGGTAGTCTATACATATTCTGAGAGAGTCGTCTCTCTTTCATACGAATAAAACTGGTACAGCCCACGGGGAAACACTGAGCCTGATGAATCCCTTATCTAAGAGATCCTTCAACTGTTCTTTTAGTTCTCTGAGTTCCGCTAGTTCCATTCTATATGGCGGAATAGATAAAGGCTGAGTATCTGAAAGAAGATCAATGCCGAAGTCTATTTCTCTTTCGGGATGAACTCCAAGAAAATCTTTGGGAAACACATCTTCCTGAACGGGCGAAGGTACTAACTGATTTTTGGTTCTCCTTTTGTTAGCCCTTTTGGGAGACATATTCTGTAAATAAAATGGAAAAATGAATTAGACTAGGAGTCTATATTTGAGCTTATTCTTACTAGCATGACATAAATACTGAAAGAAGGGAAATTGTTCCTAAAACATCTCATAGACTCCTATCCATAAGTGTGGTGCACAACACACCCATGTACAAGAATCTACTAGATGCGGCTTTTCATACTTCCTAGGATACTGTTGAACCTTAGGCTCTGTTACCAAGTTTGTAACGCCCCGAATCTGGTACTCAAAATACTACACGGTGCTCGTGACCCCAAAGGACCACAAGCTAACCCATGACTAATATGTATACCTGAACACTGCTTAATACATTATATAGATGCGAAATTAAAGGCTAAAAGGCCATAAGGTTCAAATATCTGATAAAACCCAACATCTAAAAATACGGTATATAAATACCAAAACAACTGAAATAACTGTCTGAACATACTATAGTCTGAAAGCCTCTAACACTGTACTGTCTGAATAAGGAGTTGATGGGATATGTCCCCAACTAACTCCAACTATTGAAATAAACTAAGTACTATAGAAGTGAAGTAATCAAATCATATAATCCTCGAATGATGAGGACTCACTGCTGACTCTGATTTTTGAAACTAGAATGCTACTGATGCTCTGGAGCTCATACTTCTAAACCTATTGTATAAAATACCATCTATCAAATGTGTTATTATGATTGAATATACTAGTATGCTAGTGAGGTAGGCTGAATACAAAAGGTTCATATGCATGAACAATACTAACTGACTGTATAACATAAACGTGAGAATACATGCATGAATAATTAACTATAACTAAATTCATGATAATACTGACTACTGAGTCTGAATACTGATATCATGAGTTACTGATAATTGATGTAACTGATACTGAGTGACTGTATCTGACAGTCTAGATTCTGTAGAACTATCTAAGTTTTATTACTGAGACTGAGACTGAGACTATAACTGTGTCAAGTAGTCATCTAACTAACATGCCCCAAATAAATAAATATAGCTGAGTTGGGGTCCAATCTGTAACCCCAATTGGAAGGGTGTCAATACCGCACCACTGGTAAGGACAAGCTGTGGGTGACTCTCATCTGACAGTGTCCCTAAAAGAGAAAAATGGGACCCTCATCTAACAGTGTTATTCCACCTCATCAACCCTCATCTTTCTGTGTTTGTCTCAACCTATGTTGGCTACATTGTTCTGAAATGCAAGGATTGCTTCTAAGGATTACACCATCAACTGTCAGTGTGTGCCCTCATCCTTGGGTTCTCTCGGTGCTAATTCCTACTCCCATCTGAATAGACACTGAAACATGATTAACTGAATTGAATTGGACTAGTTCATTAAGTTCCTTTGACTGACAGAACACTACTGAGATTACTGAGTTACTGAAATTTCTGAGATTACTGGGATTACTGAGTTTTCCTGAGTCATGAGACTATCTAAATTCTAATGAGCATGGCTTGACTGAGAGTATATTGAAAACTAACACTTTCTCTAGGAACATAGCTAAATTATCGGGTACAATTACCCCCAGGACTCGATAGCATGAAACTGATAAGACGTGAACCTTCTTGACACATGACCATAGTAAACAATTCATAGTATAATCATTGGGAATTTTCATGAAGTATTCGCATGCTATAAGATTACACATGAATAGGAATGAATGTAAACATATCAAAATTTCATAAGCCTAATCTTATGAGCATTACGTCAATCCATTACAAAGCATAACAATAATGTGGGAGTCATATCAAACATAAGAGAGAAACATGGATTCATCAATTTTGGTCACAAATGAGTCATAAGGCATAATTCCTATACTCTTAGGCATCTTATCAAACACCTTGCATGCATATCTTTAGGCTTAGGCATGAATATTGAAATAATACTTCATGGAAAGATTTTATACTTCCAATGCAAGAATTTCAATCACATACTAACATATTTTCATGATAGTCATTAAAGACTTCAACTTGGAAATCAAACAACAACATCAACATGGATATAATTCAATTCATACCATGGAATCCAAAGTTTATATTTCAAATATTATTTCTTGAGCTTCATGGGTGAAAGAAACCCATGAATAAACACTTGATATACCTCAAAATCTTGGATCATGAAAGATAACTAATGTTTTTTGAATGTTCTTGGATTGGGAAACACAGATCTTGATATTTTCTTGATGGTTCTTGAACTTGAAGAACTTGAATTTCTTAGTTTGTTGATGAAGGTTTTAGATCTTGTTCTTGGGGATTGATCTTTGAGAGGAACCCTAATTTGGTGTTGTATGTGAATAATGAAGTTATGAGCTCTGGTCTAGTATAATTAGGTGTTAAAAAAGGTGGAAAAAGACCCAAGCACCCTTTTAAAAATGGATTTATATTGCTGAATGGGATCTATGATATCTTGGGCGATGGTCCATTGCTGGCTCAACGGTTCATCACTTTGTCCATCTCAGTCTAGCCAGAAAATGGGTTACTGCCATATTAGCAATGGTCTGGGCGACAATTCATCGCTGGCTCGATGGTTCGTCGCTATTTCCATCCCAGTTTAACTAGAAGGTAGTCTTACTGGCTCAGTTGCGATGGTATGGGACACGGTCCATTGCTAGATCGACGGTTCGTCGCGCCTTTCGTTGCTCCTAGGCAGTTCAGATAGCTCACTGTAAAACGTCCATATCTTTTTACCCCGATATCCGATTTTTGCAAAATTTGTATAGTTGGAGAGCTAATTGAATTTCCCACTTGATAAAGAGTCAAAATTAGGTAAATTCTTTCTTATTAAAACATAATTCACTTAGGATGTCATCCCTAAATCTTCTAGAGACTAAATTATACCTTAAAAAAAAGTTTGGGGTATTGTATCTTAATTTGAGTCCTGATTTATAAATGAATTACTCAAAGTTATTAGAGAAATGTTTTCCTTGCTTTCTAGTAGGAGTGATTATGTAGAGTTACCTAAGTTCAATATTAGTTAGAGTTAATCAATATTGAAGTGAGTGCTTGGCATAGTTGTCAAGTATGACTTGCAGTAGAGTTATTACAAGTAGGAAGAGCCTAAAGATAGGTTCATATTGGTGTATATAATCAAGAGATTGATTATAGTAGATTGTTGGGAGCTTATGAGGGCAAGCCATGGTTTTTTTCTCCCTTGAGCAAAGAGGTTTTCATGTTAAATCACTGTGTTCTTTACTTTTCTGCAAGGTTTTAGTTTTTTTAGTGCTTAATTATTTGATTACCTTGACTGACTATAAGGGACGTGGTCCCTCACCGTGTGGTGCAACCCTCTCCTGTTCCTTTAATACCCTGAAAATAGGTCCCGAAACGTCACACGATGCTCGATACTATGAGTAGCCTCAAGCTAACCATTTAAGCCTTCTACTAAATCTGAAGCTCATAACAAAGCAAATATAGATATATAGTAAAAGCTAAAATTTAGAATTTTGTATGAGCTAAGCTGAAACCGTCTGAATATAACATCTAAAAATACTAAACTCAAGAATCTAATCAATCAATACTAGAAATCTGAATCATATCTAGCAGTTTGATAAGCCTCTACTACTAATAACTAGAAAGTCACTGGGACAAGCCCCCAGCTAACTCGAACTGTCTAAAAATACTGAATCATCTACACTAATAAGCTGAAAAATTAAATAACTGGGTCCCCAAACTATGAGGAGTCACCAATTGTCGAGATGCAGATAAAGATACTCGAAATCACTCACGCTGCTAAAACTGAGCACCTGAACCTACATTATGAGACAATGTAGCACATAGACGTATATATTGATCAGTACTTCTGGGATATACTGAGTATATGGGGGTGAATGCATAAGTAAATGAACAACTCAATATTATTATAATTTTTTTAAAAGAGTGCATGCTAAATGTAGATGACTCACATAAGCTGGAATATCTGAAAAATTGAAAATCAGAATCATGAGTAGCAAAACATGATGCATAAATCTAGTGAGTCATAACATTTAGTTTTAAAAGCTGTATCGATATTCTTTCTTTAAATTATGTTTTCTAAGTGTAGAAAGGACTCATTTCTGTATCTATAAACTAAAAGCTGAAATTTAGTAGCTAATGACTTATATAAAACAATATCTAAATATAATCATGAGCCTTTACACTTAGTTTCTATAAGCTTTTCTGTTAGGATTATTTTGTTCTGAAATCTGTAGTTTGTAGTTTGTAGGGAAGTTCTTCTAACCGACATACACTATGTGAGCTATCATAGTGTCCAACATCTAGCTCCCTTATGGAAAAACCTCATATTGGGGAGAGATGTCATACTTTTGCCAAGGAGTATAACCTAATCTAAGTGATCACATCTATATATATCATCCATATAGAAATGGGAATAATTTGTTCCTACGTTGGTTAATAGTTCTGTGGCATGTAAACATACCCAACTCAGTGCTAACTACTACTCCCTTTTAATCTGTATGCACATTCTATTGGAAATCCACTTTTTAAACTAGCATAAGGGTTTATAATGAAAACCAATTATGCATCTAGCTGTTTCAAACTATAACCAAAGCTAAATCTGTTTTGTATAAACTGTAATAAAATTGTAAAGTGGATTTCATATATTAACTGAGGATCGAAAGATCAAATCTTTATTAAATTCTGAAAATCATGGGATGCTTAAAACATAGTCATTCTTGAAATATCAACATACAAACTAAGGCTTAATAAGCCATGCATCAAATTCATGTCAAAACATCATAATGTTCATGCTTGATAATGTAAATATTGATAATTCAATTCAAAATATGGAAATTACTGCAATAAACATAAAAATACGAAAGAAGACATGCAATTCAACATCTACATTACTTGAAATATCATAATCTTCAATTCGTGATAAGTGGGTATAAACCCTAAGCTGAAATTCATATAATTTCATATAAAAATCAACTTTAAAACTAGTTTTGGGCACAAGGATGAAAGAGTTATCCTTGTTGAAACCCCCATATACCTTAATTGATGAATAGATAAAAAAGCTTGAACTTTGGGTTTCTAGTTGTGCTCTTGAAGGTTGATTCTTGAAGTTCTTGAATTGGGAATCTTGAATTTTTAGTTATCTTAAAAAATGAATGGTGGAATTTGGATTTCTTGGGGATTAAAATTTGAGTTCTAGGGTTTCCTTGGAGAGTAATTTTGATGAAAATATGCATATAATGATTAGAATAGGATTAATTATCTGTTTTTCATGGATTGGTGCTTGGAGAAATGAGAAAATTGCCCTTTAAAAATTTAACTCGGAACTGGAAGTCTCATTTTTTGGCCCCACCGCGATGCGTCGCCATCGCGGTGGCTTACTAAAAAAAGATGATTGCCATTTTGGACTCTAGCGCGATGTGACGTAATCGCATTACGTCACAGGAAAAGGGCAAGTGCCATTTTGCACTACACTGCGACACAGTGTTTGTCCAATTGGCATTTCTGGCATGATACAGGCTAATCGCGGTGAGCTACTGGAATAAGACGAATGGTAACTGGAGATTCACTACGACATGGTCTAATTACGGTGCTTTATTGGAATCGTACAATTGTGAATTTGTTCTTCACCGCGACACGATGCTTTTTGCGGTGTTCTACTATTTTCACTAAAATTGCCATAACTTCTTAACCGAGTATCAGATTGAGGCGAAATTGATATTGTTGGAAAACTGATTCCATTATATACTTATCTATGGGTATAAAACTAGAAGATTCCACATGTATAAAGAGTTATTCATTTTTAAAGTTGTCCCTTGACATTCTTGGAGCTAAACTGAGCTAGGAAACGTACGGTGTATTACAGTTCCATCATCGGCAGTGGCAAAATTCAGAATAGTTTGAATGAAGCTATTGATGAAGTTTATTTTGTTGATGGACTCAATTTTAGCCTGCTGAGTGTTACTTAAATCTGTGATAAGGTAAATGAAGTTAGATTCAGATCAGATAAATTCTCAGTCATCAGGATCATTGATGGACAAAAAGTGCTAACAATATGGAAAAACAAAGATATGTATTTTACTGATCTAAGATCATGTGCGTTGAAAGATATGGTATGTCTCAATATGCAGGAAGATATTATTGATTCCTGGCATCGGAGACCTTGTCATGTTAATTGCAAATTGTTAAACAAACTAGTTAAGAATGATTTTGTTCGAGGCTTGCCCAATGTAATGTTTGTCAGTTCCAAGGTATGTGATGTATATGCCAAAGTAAAACACGTAAATTTTTCCATCAAGACTAAATGGAAAGTTAGTACTTCCAGGCCTTTGTAACTTCTCTACATGGACTTGTGCGTCCCAGTAGAGGATGAAAGAAGTATGTCTTAGTCATTGTCGATGACTACTCCAGATTCACCTGGACCTTCTTTATAAAGTCGAAGGATGAGACCTTTAATGTGTTTGAGGCTTTTGCAAAGAAAGTTCAAGTAAAGTTCGATGAAAAGATTGATGCAATCAGATAAAATCATGGTACATAGTTCAAGAATGCCAAGTTCAATCAGTTCTATTCTGAGCTGGGAATCAGCCACAATTTTTCAACTCCAAGAACACCTCAAAAAATGGCATTATGGAGAGAAAAAATAGAACTCTTATAGATATTGGAAGAACTATGCCGATATATTCTAGACATGTTTTTAACTTCTAGGTAGAAGCCATCAATACTACTTGTTGTGTGACTAACAAGTGTCTTATGAGATGTATCCTATAGAAGACCCATTAGGAACCTCTAACCAAAAGAAAGCCCAAGCTAAGCAATTTCAAACCTTTTGGTTGTAAGTATTTTGTCCTGAATAATGGTAAGGAGGATCTTAGAAAATTTGATCCAAGAATTAATGAGGGAATATTCGTTGGTTACTCTTCAACTAGCAAAGCTTGCAGGATCTATAACAAGATGATACATTCTATGAAAGAGAGTTTTCACATAATGTTTGTAAAGTAGAAAATATTATCAAGGCCAACACATCAAATGCCGATGATGATCAATTAGGAAATCCCTTAAGTGTTCAAGAAAGGTCTCATGAAGGAAATAATGATATTGTGTCCCAAGGTCCTGAATTAGAAACAGTGATAAGTGGTGATTTTACCACTTATTTGGACTCATCATTCATTCTCATTACCTTATTTTGAATGAATAAATGCGACACAATTATGATTAAATGCACTAATATCCATATTTTACAGTCATAGAGTCAATGAGATAGAAATAATGTGGATTGGGGCTGAAAATGATAAAAAGGAAGCAAAAAAGTATAGCTGAAGACTTGGAGCAATAATGGCCTCAATTACCGCGATCGCTGTTTGAGGACCGCGATCGCGGTCAGTCTATAAGGTCAATATTATGTGTTCTTTTCATCTAACTATGGTCACTCTAACCACGGTTGTGGTCAAGCCTGTGCAATCGCGACCTAGCGAGATTAATGAGTAAGGGCATTTCGGTCAAATAGGACAACTGATTCAAATTCCTATAGAAGATCTAAAATTGTTTTCCTTAGGGACATAATGAATAGAGTGGATTAAGAAGGAAAAAATTTGGCATTATTAAAACCCTAGAATTTGGGGAAAACTTTTTCCATCTTTATTGTTGTAAGACCCCGTAAAGTCCTAGTCATTTCAGTCCTATATAGCATGCCAAAAGAGATCCCAGACATAGAAAATTTCAGCGAAGTATTGACACTTAGTCTCATTTTTATCCTCGATATTTCAATGACATTATTTACAATCTTTCCGGCCTTAGATTGTCAATTTTTAAATTAATTCATGATCAGAGATGTCAATAGGTCATCTTGGGTGAGTTTCAGAATTTTCGAATGTCGTTTGAGTCATGTTTGGATGACCAAAATAGCAAGCCAATACGATCTCAATGCATCACGTTGGCTATCACATCGTCACCATCGATGCGATGCATCGATACCATCAATGTGGCATATCGGTTATCACATCGCTAGACACATTTCGTTCAATTAATCATGAATTTCTAAGGGCAATTAGGTCCTTTTCCCCTCACCCAATTCAGCCAAAACACAAAATTAAGATTTCAAAAGGGCAAAATACATTCATTCTTCTCAAAATGTCTCAAGAACAAAACCCTAGGTTCATCAAATTCAAGTCCAAGTCTCAAGAATTCGCCAACAACTCCCATGAATTCAACAACCAAGGTATGTTAGGTGTTTATCCTTGGGTCTCCTTCCACCCTTGGAGTTCAAAAACCCTTTTCAAAACTTGAATTATGATTCTCATGTTATGAATTGAATTATGCTCATGTTTGTGTTGTTATTTGAGGTTCAAAATTAAGAAAGTATGAGTTTCATGTAAAATAGATCAATGGGTATGTTGGTTGATATATATCTCATGTCAAACCCTTGAATTGTGAATTTATTGTTGAAGTCATGATGCATTAACATGTTGTTCATTCCCATGTACAAGGTTATACCTCCTAAGTGTTTGACAAAATGTCTAACTGAAGGAATTGTGCATTCTGATCTTTTAGTGATTTTAGCATTGAAATAATGCTATTACTACATGTTTAAACTATTTTAATGCTTAAGCTATGCCTTGCAAGTGTTTGATAAAATATCCAGATGAGTAAATCATGCTTGGTAACCTATTGTTGTGTTGTTAAAGTTGTTATAAGAGTTTATCAATTATGCTATCGAGTCCTGGGGGTATTTATTACCCAAAATATAGTTGTTTACTTAGTTGCAGTAGTTATAGAATCGTCCTAGTAAAGGTCAAGAACAATAGTACTCAGTCAGTTAAAAAAACTCAGTGAATTGAGTCCAGTTCAGTCCGTCAATACGATTAGTTTCAGTTCAGTCAATCCTACTACAGTCTAGTAGTTAGTTCAGTGTCAATTTAGTTAGGAATAGGATTCAGCACCGAGCAATCCCAGGGATGGGGGCATTCCTACCAGCAGAGGATTTGACCCTTAGTAGCAGTCACTGCATTACAGAACTATGTAGACAGCATAGGGTAAGTTGTCCTCCTGTCAAACTAGGGTTGACGCAATCATATATATATATATATATATATATATATATATTTCATGAGTCTTCCTACCAGATTAGGGTTGACATAGCCTTGTTAGTATCTCGTGACAAGGTGCTAAAACCTTCCAACTGGGGTCTTAGGTTAGACCCCAAATTAGTTTATATTGGGGTATGTCGGTTAGATAAACACTCCCATAGTTACAGTTTCAGTCTTAGTATTCAGTAGGGAACTCAGTCAGTTTTACAGAACCATGGCTATTAGTTATCAATTACTCAGCCATCAGGATTTAGTACTCAGTTTCAGTATAATCTCATATGCACGATGTATACCTATATGCATAGTATTACATGTTCAGTATGTTCAGTAGTTATAGTTTTTCCTGTACTCTCATCCAGTTACTTCATGATGTTCATTTAGTCAGTTATCATCTCATGCATATGAACCCATGTATATCATCCTAACCTCACTTAGCATACCAGTATATTCCCCGTACTAATGCATACTTTCTTTTGCACTATGATGTATTATATCATAGGTTCGGATGCTCAAGTTCCTGACTATACTTAGCAGCTCAGGCTATCAGCAACAGTTATAGTGGTGAGTCCTCATATTTTGAGGACAGAGTTTATCCATTGCAGCATTTCAATAGTTCAGTAGTTATTTCAGTCAGAGTTATTTGGGGGTTTATCCCATTAACTCCATATTAAGACAGTTAAAGGCTCTCAGATTAGCATAGTCACTTATTCAGTTTTCAGATATTATTATCAGTTATACTCAATTGTTATTTAAGTATTTTGGGAACCTTATGGCATTTTCTGATTTCTTCCACATATATATTCCAGTATCATATTCAGTGCTCACAAAAGGTACCAGTCATGGGTTAGATTGTGGTCATTCGGGGTCGTAAGCACTGTGTGAAACCTAGGGTGTACTCTCGGGGCATTACAATTGTACTTGTTATTCCAAGAAAAAGTTGGTGAAATTGAAGTTTGGAAGTGAAGATTATCATTACCTTCTATTATTATGGATTCCATGGATGAATTACTTGGTATAATTCTTCCTCTTTATCTCATGAGTAGCTAATTTCTCTAGTCTTAGGATTATGATGAACTAAAAGTTTAATTATGTGTGGGTGTTGTTGTGTTTAAAGATTTCTAGTTGTTAAGTGTGGATTCCACAATTGCTTGAGTTTAACAGTTTTAATTTATGGGTGAAAATCCCAAATCTCCAAATAGATTTGATGGGTGAGAACCACAAACTCTATAAACCCTTCATCATCCTTGAAAGAGGGATGAAGGTGAAGTTATGGAACCCATAGAATCCTTGAAAGAGGGCTATATGGTGACAAGGCAATGGTGGAAAATCAAGCCTATGGTTTACTACCTTTTGCAATCTTAGAAATAAATGTGATTGGAATGTGAATCATGTCAACGGCTTCATCCTAGATATAGGGATGCCTGATTGAGGTTTTGGGTAATGATAAATCACATAATTGTTAGGTGCTAGAAAGAGACAATGAGTGAAATCCTTGTTTGTTTTGTTGAAAGACTAATAATGTTATACTAGTGTGTTGACTCAAAATTGTTATAAACCACCTCCAAACCACCCCCTATTTTATTTCAAATGTTGATTTTGTTTGCATTCCGGGTATCATTTAGTAATTAGATCACCCATAGGATTTGAAATTTACATTTCACTCCTTGTGAATTTGACCCTAACGTGAGTTAGGATATTGAAAATGACCATCTTACCCCTTAAGAATGGGAATAAGTTGAGTGTTATCAAAATAGCACCATTTCTGAGGAGTGGAATATAGATTTTACTTGTGCGGTGTGATTTATACTTAGGTATACCCAGGGTGGTATGATTTACCTTGTTTGTTGTTTTCGTTTTTTTCTAAGGTAAGCATTTTTCTTTCCACATAATCATGAGTAAAGATGGCTTGGTTTGCCTTGGCATCGACGGTCATGAGAGCGCCATTCGTATTCCACCCACCAAAGAGCATGGAGTTTTTTTGTCACAAGTGTAATGCTTCAATTACTCCATTTAATGGGACTTTTGGGGCGTCAAGACCATGAGAACACAAATGCACACTTGAAAGTCTTTGTGGAAGTTTGTTCTCCTTTCAATATTGCTCACATATCGCAAGAGTCCATTCAACTTCATCTTTTTCCTTTCTCCCTTACGGGAAAGGCAGTACTATGGCTAAGATCTTTACCCGTTGGGTCCATTACCTCATGGATAATTCTTACGGAAGCCTTCTTAATTCAATACTTTCCACCTTTAACTATGTTGATATTGTGGGATGAGATTGTAAATTTTCGTCAATTCCACGGGGAACCTTGGTTTGAAGCATGGGAAAGATTCTAGGAAACTCACGCAAATTGCCCTAACCATAAGATGATGAAGAAGATACTTCTCCAAATATTCTATAGGGCTTTGGATCCAATAAATAAGGTTGTAGTGGATAATGCATCCGGCGGATTATTCATTAATTCGCCATATGGGGTTGCTTCAAAAGTCTTGGATCAAGTGACAATTTTGTGTAGGGGTTGGGACATAAAGAAGGCCGAGGTGGCCGTAGAGTCTCTCTCCTCATCTTTTGTGTATCAATATGAAAAACATGAAGGGGAGTAGAAAAATGAAAATATGTTCAAGATGATGTCATGTCTCGAACTCCTAATTGAGCATATGTTAGGAGACCAAATCAAAAGTACAAGTGTAAGAAATGCAAGAAAGGTTCAACTACTTGAGAGTCTGGAGAAAGAGGTGATCGATAGCAAGTTGAATTTATTACCTAAAATCTAGGAGGGTTTTTATCTCACCTCTTAAGGAAAAGATAAGAATCCAGGTCAGAATCGTGAGAGTTTAAGTATGACACAATGTGAAGAAAGAAAGGAAATCAATGGAGATACTTTGACTTAAATCTTGAGTAGTGTTGAGAGGACTGGCGAAATAGTAAATGAGATACGAAGTGATTTCTTTATGATCCACCAAATGATTACATCCCATTCGACCACCATTCAATAATTAGAGGAAAAGTTCACCAAATATCGAGGTATCTCATGGATAGTACAAGTGATAAAATACAAAGTGGGTAAGAAACAAAGGCAAAAGGAAAAAGGTCCAATGATGGGAAGCCAAAGCTAAGTGAGATTTTGATAGGAGAGAAAGGGTAAATTATTGTTAAATTATCTCCATACCACCGAGCCCCATGACTCATCCTTTCCCCAAGTTATCTATAAAAAGGGGAAAAGATACAAATCTTTACAAGTTCTTCAATAAATTTAGAACTCTATCTATTAATATCCCTCTTATTGAAGCTCTACTATAAGGGGAGACATGGATGTTATATGGGATAGGGTTGTCAGCTGCATCACAGAGACTACAAGAGAAGTGGTTGGTGTTGTGAGGGGTCGGGCAGGCCGACATAATGAGGACTGGTGGTGGAATAAAGAGGTTAAGAAGAAAGTGGAGATTAAGAAGGGGTCGTATGTTAAGTTGATTAAGAGTAAAGAAGAAGATAAGAAGTGGGTGAATAGGGAGGTGTACAAAGTGGCAAGGAAGGAGGCTAAGTTAGTAGTTACGGTTACCAAGATAGCAGCATTTAAGAGTCTGTATGTGGGGCTTGAGGATAAAGGCGGGGAAAAGATATTGTATAGGCTTGATAAAGCTAGAGAGAGGAAGGGTCGTGACCTCGATCAAGTGAAGTGCATTAAGGAGAAGGATAGTGGGGTGAAGGATGTCCATATTAAGAGGAGATAGCAGTAGTATTTTCATGGATTGTTGAATGAGAAGGGGGATAAAAACATTGAGTTAGGGGAGTTGGATCACTCTGAGGAAAATTGGAATCTCATCTACTACAGACGTTTTAAGGTTGAGGAGGTTAGAGAGGCTATTCATAGGATGTGGAGGGGTAGGGAGACAGGGTCGGATAAAATTTCGGTGGATTTTAGAAGTATACTAGTGGAGCAGGTTTAAGGAGGTTGGTTGATCTAATTACGACATTTTCAAGTCTATAAAAATGTCTGAGTCTTGGAGATGGAGTATGATGATTTCATTATATAATAACAAGGGTGACATTTAGAGTTACAACAACTATAGGTGTATTAAACTATTGAGTCACACTATGAAGATTTGGGAGAGGGTGGTTGAGCAGAGATTGAGGAGGGTCATGTCTATTTCAGAGAACCAGCTTGGATTTATGCCTGGTTGCTCAACGACAGAGACAATCCACCTGGTGAGGAGATTGGTGGATCAGTATAGGTATAGGAAAAGGGTTTTACACGTGGTGTTCATCGACTTGGAGAAGGAGTATGACAAATTCCCTAGGGAAGTTCTTTGAAAATTCTTGGAGGTGAGAGGAGTCCCAGAGACGTACATCAGAACTATTAAGGACATGTACGAGGGAGGGAAGACTCGGGTGAGGACAACAGAAGGAGACTCAAAATATTTTTCGGTCGAGATAAGGTTGCATCAGGGATCAACTCTCAGTCCATTTCTATTTATGCTAGTGATGGATATGTTGATGCATAGTATTCAAGATGAGGTGCCTTGGTGTATGTTATTTGCAGATGATGTAGTGCTAATTGATGAGACGCGGTGTGGGTGAATGATAAATTAGAGGTTTGGAGGTAAACTCGTGAAGCTAAGGGGTTCAGGTTGAGTAGGTCCAAGATAGAGTATATGGAATTCAAGTTTAGTGACTCGAAGCAGGAGGACGGAGTGGTGGTGAGGTTGGATTCCCAGGATATTTATAAGAGGGATAGTTTTAAGTATCTCGAGTCTATGATTCAGGGGAATAGGGAGATTGATGAGGATGTATCTAAATGCATTAGAGCAGGTTGGATGAAGTGGAGGCTCGCCTCGAAAGTGTTGTGAGATAAGAAGGTAACCTTAAAGATTAAAGGTAAGTTCTACAGACTAGCAGTCCGTCTGGCCATGTTGTATGGTTCGGACTATTGGCCAGTCAAGAACTCCCACATTCAAAACTTAAAGGTAGCGGAAATGAGAATGTTGCGTTGGATGTGTGGACTTACTAGAGTGGATAGAGTTAGGAATGAGATTGTCCAGGAGAAGGAGGGAGACACATCGGTGGAAGACAAGATGTGGAAGGAGAGGCTGAGATAGTTTGGGCATGAGATAAGAAGGGGATCGGATGCCCCAGTTCAAAGGTATGAGAGACTAGCTTTGGATGGTTTCAAGAGGAGTAGAGGTAGGCTAAAGAATTACTCGAGAGAGGTGATTAGACATTACATGGAGCTATTACATCTTAATGAGGACATGACCCTAGATAGAAAGGTGTGAAGGTCGCGGATAAGGGTAGAAGGCTAGTGCAAGGTGGGTTGTATCTTGTAGTTAGGGTAGGATCTTCTAGTGTATACTATTACTAGGTATGTGTCCTTTTCTTATTTCTTATTTTCATATTACTCTTCTTTTCGTGTCTCTCGTATTTTTATTTTTATTAGTCCTTATTTCTTATTTCGGTTATGCCACCAATCTTGTTTTTATGTATTACTTTGACCTTGCTAACTATTCTTTATCTTGAGCCGGGGGTCTATCAAAAATATCCTCTCTACTTCCTCAGAGGTAGCGGTATGGACTGCATATATTTTACCCTCCCCAGACCCCACTTGGTGGGAATACACTGGGTTTGTTGTTGTTGTTGTTGAAGATCTACAAGAAATGTCGGGGTATCCTAAATTTATGAAAGATTTGGTATATAAGAAGAAGCTTGTAGAGGATGAAACAATTGAAATAACATATCATTGTAGTGACATTATGTCAAGAACATTTATGGAAAAGAAGAAGGACCCCGGTGCATTTACAATTCCATGCTCCATCGAGATGTTTAAATTTAAAAGGGCATTATGCGATCTTGGAGCAAGCATAAACCTAATGCCTTACACCATATTTCACAAGCTTGGATTGGAAAAGACAAAACCTACCAAAATGAAATTGCTTAAGTTCGATCGGTCCATTAAAAAGCCAATGGGAGTGCTTCATGACGTATTAGTAAAAGTTGACCGGTTCATCTTCCCGGCTGACTTTGTGATCTTGGATTGTGCAATGGATGTTAAAGTTTTTATTATCCTTGGGAGACAATTCTTAGCTACCAGTAAAGCTTTAGTAGATGTGGAGTCTAGAGAAATGAAGTTTCAATTGAATAATAAAGAGGTATCCTTTAATGTTTTCAAGTCCATAAAGCAATCGATGAACTTGCAAGTCATCTCAGTGTTTGATGTTATTGATAGAGAAGTGGAAAATCAGGTTTATGTGAGCTTGTTGGATTATCCTTTGGTAGGAGTGTTATGGAATCACAAAAGGGATGAATTAGAAGAGTATGATGAGGTAGTTGCATCTTTAATAAGGATTGGAGTTACACCAAGAACCTGGTGACATTGGACCTTGATCTAAAGAACCATGAGAGCCCACCTACAAAACCTTCTATTCTCAAACCTTCCAAAGTTGAATTGAAACATTTACCATCCCATCTCCAATATTTGTTCTTTGGGGATGGAAATACATTACCAATCATTATCACTAGTGACCTTGAACCCACTCAAGTGGATGCATTGAAAGTGGTGGTAAAGAAGTTCATTCGAGCAATTGGATGGACAATAGCGGATATAATAGGAATAGACCCTAGCATTTTCTCTCACAAAATTAAGCTTGAGCAAGGTCATGTCCCAAGTGTGGAACACCAAAGATGCTTAAATAAACTTATGCAAGAGGTAGTAAAGAAAGAAATCATAAAGTGGCTTAATGTGGGAATGATATACCCAATATCCAACATCACTTGGGTGAGTCCGGTATAATGCGTACCAGAAAGGGTGGCATCACGGTAGTTAAAAATGAGAAAAATGATCTTATTCCCATTCGATCAATCATCAGGTGGTGAGTTATAAGACCACATAAGATCCTAGCTCATTTCAGCTCACTCTTCCATGTTAAAGGGGTCCAAGAAAAGTTCAATAAGTGTTAAGACTTAGTCATTTCCAAATCCTCTTAAACTTTGATAATTTTAATTATGACCTTCCCGGCCTTAGAATATCAATTTTTTAAGTTGATTCATGATCAGAGTAGTTGATAGCATATCTCAGGTAAGTTTCAGATTTTTTGGATGAGGTCTGGGGCTTATTTGGATGTTCAAACCAGGAAGTCAGCGCGATTTAGCTATGTCACGCCGCTTATTGCATTGGTGGGGTGCAATGAGGCACAACGCCTAATGCATCAACTGAACGATATGACTCATCGCTTATCATGTCATTGTCAATGATCAGTTTAATTAATTCTAGGTGTGTGGGGGTATTTGAGTCATTTTCCCCTTTCTTTGCCTCTTCTATGACACGAGATTAAGGTCCCAAAAGGGCAAAATCACTATTTTTTTCACAAACTCTCTCAAGAACAAAAACCTAGATTCTACAAATCCAAGTTCACGATTCAAGAAATCACCAAGAACTCTAAAAAATTCATCAGTTAAGGTATGTTAAATGTTCATCCATGGGTCATTTTCACCCATGGAGTCCAAGAATCCATTTTCATGTTTAAAAACATGATCTGTACATGTAAGCATGAATTATATCTACGAACTCCCATAAATTACAAGCTTACACCATGTTTACATATGTTTTCATTGAAATTAGCCCTTCACATGTTTGAAGAATGAAAATAGTGTGTTAAATCCTTAACCCATGATTTTAGTATTGGAGTTATGTTATTATCCCATGAATTAAACTATTCCATGCTTAAACCCATGATTTCCAAATGTTTGATGAAATGCCTAAATGATTTGGGTTTGGAACAATGACTACTTACTATTGTTTTTGAAGCTTAAGTATGTTGTTATTGTTATTGTCATTGAGTCCAGGGGGTTATGATTACTCTAAAACTTAGTTGTTTACATAGTTTCAGTATTTGTAGAATGATCTTATATAAACTATAAGCATTATCCTTTAATCAGTTAGTATGATTAGTCGTTGGTTCAGTCATTATTTGATCAGTTTAAGAATCAGTGTTTTCAGTTGGGAGTAACACTTAGCACCAAGTGAACTTAGGGATGGCATCTCCCCTATAAGTTAGGAATTAGTCATTAGTAGAAGTCCCTAGGTTCCATACTTAAGGTGCCACCATAGACATTAAGGCGTCCAACAGTTTCAGTTTAGCCTTCAGTGTAATTCAGCTCAGGTTTGTGTTGACCATAGCATATAGTTATTAGTAATTCATTTACCAGATTTCAGTGATTTCAGTTTATGGACTATTTTAGTATTATGTTATATGCTTGGGCATTCATTCGTAGATTTTACAGCTTTCACACATACCATGCATCAGTTATCTCATGCAATTTATTCAGTCAGTTAATATTCAAGTACATAAGCCCATGCATATCATCCTAACCTCATCTAGCATGCTAGTACATTCAAATTACTGACCACATACTCGTTTCTTGCACTATGATGTCTCATATCATAGGTTCGGAGGATCAGGTTCTCGACCACACTTAGATATTCCAGTGCACCAACAGTGGTAGCAATGGTGAGCCCTCATAATTTGAGGATCGATCAGGTTTATTTAAGCATTTCATTTCAGTTCAGTAGACAGCTAGAATTAGTTGGGGACTTATCCCATCAACTCCACAGTCAGTCAGTTAGAGGCTTTCAGATACTTTCAGACAGTTATTCAGTTTTTCAATTGTTATTGAAAGTCTTTACTATATTGTTTCCAGAAAGTTATTTTAGACTTAAAGGTTTAGTGATGTTTTACTGTTTTGAAACCTTATGGCATATTCAGATATCCCACTCATGTGTATCTTTTATTATCAATTTTATTCAGTCCTCACAGCAGGTGTCCAGGGTGTACTCCCGGGGCATTAAAAACTTGGTATCAGAGACTAAGATTTCAAGGTGTCCTAGGAATTCTGAAATCCGCATTGAGTAGAGTCTTTTGCATGGGTGTAAAGCACCACACTCATGGATAAGAGGCTATAAGATGTTTTAGGAAAAGTTCCCCTTCTTTCTGTATTCATATCATGCGAATGAGCATGAGGTCAAATTAAACTCTCTTTCTAATTCAATATTCTTTCAATTTACAGTGAACATGCCTCCCAGAAAGAATAATGAAAGAAGAAACGGGAATCAGCCTGCACCTATGCTTGTTCAGGAAGATTCCCTGAACGAGCATATCCCTTATGTCGAATTCAAAGAGGCCTTCATAAATTTGGATCACTCAGTATTAGATCATAATAATCATCAAGATGCTACCCCATCTGTTCCAGTGGATAATACCGCCACAACTAGGATTCGAGACTTCACCCAAATAAACCTTCCTCTATTTTTGGAATCCAAGTCTAATAAGGATCCATAGGAGTTTCTTGACATGGTTAAAAATGTAACCGACATTGTGGGTGCGACCTATGGCGATAGTGCAGAGTTGGTTGCTTACAAATAGTAGGATATAGCTCATACCTGGTATAAGCAGTGAAAGGGGAATAAAGGCTCAGATGCAGGGTCTGTTGAATGGGAGAAATTTTCTATTGCCTCTTTAGATAGGTTCTTTCCCTTAAAGTTAAAGGAAGATAAGGTGCAGTATTTTATCAATTTGAAGTAGGGGAACATGAGTGTGAGGGAGTATTTTCTTAAGTTTACTAAGTTGGCTAGGTATGCTCCTTCGATGATGGATGATAATAGGTCTAGAATGAGTATTTTTGTCTCTAGTATAGTTGATAGCATGGTCAAAGAGTGTAGGACCGCGATGTTGATCAAGGAGATAGAATTTTCTAGGCTTATGGTCCATGCTCAGCAGATTGAGAAGGAGAAGGTTAAAGAGAAAGAAAGGTAGAACAAGAGGACTAGGATAGGTAGCTTTAATTTTAATCAGTCAAGGTCAGAGGGTGGTAACCATCCTCAATTTCATTAGAAATCTTTAGCTCCATCTCCATATTCAGCTAGTTCTCTAGTGCCAAAGTTCAGAAATGATAATTGGGATAGGGCGCCAGGCAATAAGACTTAGGATAGTGTGAATAGTGGTCGAACGAATCCCCTTAGCCAGAAGCATAGTAGGATTTATCAAGGGGTATGCGGGGCTGGCAACAAAGTGTGTTTTAGATGTGGCAAGCCAGGACACAAGTTGAAGGAATGTCCGACAAAAATGTGGTAGGTAGGAATGATCGCCAGTAAGGTCAGACTAACTCTTCAGCAGCACCAACAGAATGCTCGACTCAGTAGGGTGCCACTCCCAGTTCCACCAGTGGTCAGCGCTAGAATAGATTGTATGAATTCCAGTACCGTCCTGATAAAAACTATTCTCCTAATGTTGTTACGAGTATGTTACAGGTCTTTCATTTACGTGTTTATGCTTTGTTAGATCTCGGAGCTTCTTTATTTTGTAAGTCCCTATATAGTAGTTAATTTTCGTGTCAATCTTGAGACTTTAGCAGAACCCTTCTCGGTGTCCACTCTAGTAGGTGTCTCTATTGTATCCAGGCAGGTATACAGGAAGTGTTCGATCAAAATATCCCAAAATATTACTTCCGTTGATCTTGTAGAGTTAGAGATGACTAATTTTGATGTCATTCTCGGCATGGTTGGCTTCACTCATTCTATAATTTATTCGATTGTAGAAATAGAGTCATTCATTTTTAGTTTCCAAGTGAACCACTCCTTGAATAGAGGGGTAGTACTTCGGTCCTTAGTGGTAAGCTTGTTTTCTACCTTAGAGCGAGAAAACTGATAGCCAAGGGGTGTGTTTACCATCTTATATGAGTCAAAGACTCTAGTTTGGAGACTCTTAGTCTTGATTCAGTTTAAGTAGTGAGGGAATTTCTAGATGTGTTCCCAGAAGATCTTCCCAAAGTTCCTCCCAAAAGGGAAATTAACTTCGGAATAAACTTTCTTCCATATACCCAGCCCATCTCTATTCCGCTCTACAGAATGGCTCTAGCTGAGCTTAGAAAGTTGAAAAAATAGTTGAAAGATCTCTTAGATAAGGGATTCATCAGGCCCAGTATTTCCTCATGGGGTGCTCTAGTCCTTTTCGTGCATAAGAAAGATGGCTCCCTTAGAATATACATCGATTACCGTCAGTTGAATAAAGTCACAATCAAGAATAAGTATCCACTCCCCAGAATTGATGACTTGTTCAATCAACTTCAGGGTGCTAGTTATTTCTCTAAGATAGACCTCAGATTCGGCTATCATCAGCTCAGAGCTAGAGACTGTGACATTCTGAAAATAGTTTTCAGAACTCGATATGGTCACTTTAAATTCTAGTTATGTCCTTTGATCTAACGAATGCCCCAACATCTTTCATCAAATTGATGAATAGAGTGTTCAAGCAGTACTTTAACATGTTCATCATAGTCTTAATATATGATATCCTTGTCTATTCTCGCAATGAAAATGATCATGCCGACCACCTCAGAATAGTATTGCAGAATCTTAGAGCCCATTAGTTGTTCACCAAATTTAGTAAGTACGAATTTTGTCTAAGATCCGTAGCTTTTCTTGGCCATATTGTTTCTGGTGATGGCATTAGAGTTGACCCTTAAAAGACTGAAGCAATGAGAAACTGGCCCAAACTCATTTCTCCATCAGATATCAGGAGTTTCTTGGGTTTGGATGGCTATTATTGACGGTTTGTTAAAGGATTCTCATCTATTGCATCCCCTATGTCTAGATTGACTCAAAAGAAAGTCAAGTTTCAGTGGTCAAATTCTTATGAGAAGAGTTTTCAGGAGTTGAGGACTCAACTTACCTCAGCCCCAGTTTGGACCTTACCAGATGGTTCAGATGGGTTTGTTATTTACTATGATGCTTCCAGAGTTAGTTTGGGTTATGTTTTGATACAGAGAGATAAGGTCATAACCTATGCCTTTAGACAGCTTAAACCCCATGAGAAGAATTATCCTACCCATGATCTTGAGTTAGCAGCTATTGTTTTTGCCTTAAAATTTTGGATGCATTATATGTATGTGGTGCAAATTGATATGTTCATGGACCATAAAGTTTACAATATGTATTTTTGCATAGTGTGTTAAATCTTTATCAGAGAAGGTGGTTAGAATTATAAAAGGGCTATGATATGAGTGTTTTGTATCATCCGATCAAGGCCAATGTAGTGACAGATCCCATAGTAGATTGTCTATGGGTAGTGTGCCTCATGTTGAGAATCATAAGAAGAAGTTGGTTCAGGAGGTTCATCAGTTGGCTAAGTTATGCGTTCGTTTGGTTGACTCAGCTACGGGTAGTTTTTGGGTTCAGAATAGTTCAAAATCATTTTTGGTTGCTAAAGTGAAAGAAAAGCAAGATAGGGACCCCAACCTAGTAAAGTTGAAGGAGTCAGTTAGAGATTAGAAAGTAGCGGTTTTCTCCCAACGGGGAGATAACGTGTTGTGTTGCTAGGTTAGACTGAGTTTTCTAGGTGTTGACAATTTGAGGTAGAAGATTCTTGCAGAAGCACATGGATGTACCACAATTTACAGGAGAGCTATTGGTGGAGTGGCTTGAAAAGGGATATTGCAGAATTTGTAGCCAAGTGTGCTAATTGTCAGCAGGTTAAGGTTGAGCACCAAAGACCTAGTGGCACTATGTAGGAGTTCAGCATCCCACTTGGAAGTGGGAAGAGGTTAATATGGACTTTGTGACAGGGTTGCCTCATTCACGTCGTCAGCATGATTCGATTTGGGTTATTATAGACAAAATGACAAAATCAGCCCATTTCTTGCTAGTCCATACTTCTTATTTAGCCTAGGATTATGCCAAGTTCTACATTAAAGAGTTGGGTAGGTTGCATGAAGTCCCGTTGTACATCATTTTAGGTAGGGGTACTCAGTTTACCTCTTACTTTTGGAAAGCTATTCAGAAGAGTCATGGTACTCAAGTTCATCTCAGTACAACCTTTCACCCTCAGACAGATGGTCAGGCAGAGAGGACCATTCATACCCCCAAGGACATATTGAGAGCTTGTGTTATTGACTTTAAGGGCAGTTGGGATGATCACTTTCCATTGATTGAGTTTTTCTTCAATAATAATTATCATTCTAGTATTCAGATGGCTCCATTTGAGGCTCTGTATGGGAGGAGATATAGATCTCCTATTGGTTGGTTTAAGGTAGGTGAGACTGCATTGATAGGGCCAGATTCAGTATTTGATTCATTGCATAAAGTTTAGATAATCAGAGAAAGTCTTAAGGCAGCCCAAAGCCATTAGAAATCCTATACAGATGTGCGTAAGAGAGACCTCGAGTTCGCAGTTAGAGATTTGGTTTATTTTAAAATCTCTCCCATGAAGGGAGTGAAGAGGTTTGTCAAGAAGGGGAAGCTTAGGCCCCGATATGTTGGCCCATACAGGATCTTGAGCCACTTTGGAAAAGTAGCTTATGAGCTTGATTTGCCTGCATATTTGGCATCAGTGCACCTAGTGTTTCATATTTCTTTGTTGAAAAAGTGTATTGGCGATCCAACTGTCGTTGTTCCTTTAGAAATCTTAGATGTTCAGGATAACCTTTCTTACCAAGAAGTCCCAGTCGAAATCTTAGATTGCCAGATTCGCAGACTAAGGAGTAAAGTTCTTTGGCGGAATCAGTCCGTTGAGGGAGCTACTTAGGAAGCAGAAACATATATGTGAACCAAGTACCCTCACCTTTTATCTGCAAACTCAGATTCAGTTCAAGGTAACAATTTTCTCTTAGATTATCTCTTTTCCATTCTCAGTCCCAGCCATGTGATCATATTCATGTCACTACATGCATTCACGAATTAGTTCAGTTAGTCACTATGTTCAGACTCAATCATGTAATCATGTTTCAGTTGTGCATATGCAATATGTAATCTCAATACCTCAGTAATTTTTAGTTTAAATAGTCTCATTCGAGGATGAATGTTCACAAGGGGAGAAATTGTAAGACCCCATAAGATCCTAGCATATTTTAGCTCACTCTTGTATGCTAAAGGGGTCCAAGACTTAGAAAATTTCACTAAGTTTTAAGACACAATCATTTCCAAAGCCTCTTAAACTTTGATGATTTTAATTTTGACCTTTCCATCCTTGTAACGTCAATTTTTAAGTTGATTCATGATCGGGGTGGTCAATAGCATATCTCGATTAAGTTTCAGATTTTTTGAATGAGGTGTGGGCTTGTTTAGATGTTTGAACCAGGGAGTCGACGTGATTTGGCTACAGCGGGCCGCTTATCGCGTTGGTGAGGTGCAATGTGGGACGACGCCTAACGCGCCGATTGAGCGACTCAATGCGTCACTTATCACGTCACTGGCCATGATCAATTTAATTAATTTCGGGTATGTGGGGGTATTTGAGTCATTTTCCCCTTACTTTTCCTCACCCATGACACAATATTAAGGTCCCAAAAGGGAAAAATCACTCATCTTTTAACAAACTCTCTCAAAAGCAAAACCCTAGCTTCTTCAAATCCAAGTTCAAGTTTCAAGAAATCACCAAGAACTCATAAAAATTCATCAGTTAAGGAATGTTAGATGTTCATCCATAGGTCATTTTCACCCATGGAGTCCAAGAATCCATTTTCAAGTTTAAAATCATGACATTTACACGTTAGCATGAATTATATCCATGAACTCTTATGAATTTTGAGCTTACGCCATGTTTACATCTATTTTCATTGAAATTATCCCTTGACATGTTTGAAGGATGAAAATTGCATGTTAAATCCTTAACCTACGATTTTAGTATTGAAGTTATGTTATTATCCCATGAATTAAACTATCCCATGAATTAAACTATTCCGTGCTTAAACCCATGAATTCCTACTATTTGATAAAATGCCTAAATGGTTTGGGTTTGGAACAATGACTTCTTATTATGGTTTTCAAAGCTTCAGTATGTTCTTATTGTTATTGTCATTAAGTCTGGGGGTTATGATTACCCAAAAACTTAGCTGTTAACATAGTTTCAGTATTTGTAGAACGATCTTATATAAACTATAAACATTATCCTGCAATCAGTTAGTATGATCAGTTCTTGGTTCATTCATGATTTGATCAGTTTAAGAAATAGTGTCTTCAGTTGGGAGTAACACTTAGCACCGATTGAACTTAGGGAAGGTGTCCCCCCATCAGTTAGGCATTAGGCGTTAGTAGCAACCCTTAGGTTCCAGACCTACAACACCACCATAGACTTTGAGAGGTCCCCCGTCAGTTAGGCATGACACCCTGCTCCTTCAAAACATCAGATAGTGGATCCACACAGCCAGTATTAGTGCCCGTGGCATGGTTCTGACACCCTTACAACAAGGGTTACAGGTTGGACCCTGATAATATATTGGGGCATGTCATTTCTAGCTAGTTCACACAGTTTTAGTTTAGACTTCAGTGTAATTCAGTTCAGGTTTGTATTGACCATAGTATACAGTTATTATTCATTCAGTTACCAAATTTCTGTGATTTTAGTTTATGGACTATTTCAGTATCATGTTATATTCTTGGTCATGCATTTGTAGATTTTACAGCTTTCATGAATACCATGCATCAGTTATCTCATGCTATTTATTCAGTCAGTTAATATTCTTGTACATGAGCCCATGCATATCGGCCTAACCTCGTCTACCATACCAGTACATTCAAAGTACTGACCACATACTCATTTTTTACGCTATGATGTCTCATATCATAGGTTTGGGTACTTAGGTTCCCAGTCGAACTTAGACATTCCAGCGCATCAGCAGTGGTAGCAGTGGTTAGTCCTCATACTTCGAGGATCGATTAGGTCTATTTCAGCATTTTATTTCAGTTTTGTTGTCAGCCGTAGTTAGTTAGGGACTTGTCCCATCATCTCCACAGTCAGTCAGCTAGAGGCTTTCAGATACTTTCAGACAGTTAATCAGTTTTTCAATTGTTATTGATAGTCTTTACTGTATTATTTCCAAACAGTTATTTCAAACTTAAAAGTTCAGTGATGTTTTAGTTTTTTAAAACCTTATGACATATTCAGATATTCCACTCATGTGTATCTTTTATTATCAATTTTATTCAGTACTAGCTCATGGGTTAGCGTTTTGTCACTTGTGATCGTAATCATCGTGTGGCGTCCTGGGTGTACTCCCAAGGAATTACACGAGATTGCATGGACTACAGAAAGTTAAACTCATGGATCAAGAAACACCACTTTCTAATGCCTTTCATGGATTAAATGTTGGATAGGCTAGCCGGGAGATAATGGTATTATTTCTTAGATGGTTATTTGGGGTACAATCAAATATGTATTTCCTTAGAGAACCAAAAAAGATGTCTTTTACTTTCCCGTATGGGATGTTCTTATTCACGCGAATGCCCATTGGGTTATGTATTGCCTTGGCAACCTTTCAACGTTGCATGTTGTCAATATTCGTGGATCTAGTGGAAAACTCCATGGAGGTTTTAATGGATGATTTCTCGGTGGTGTGGAAATCCTTTGAGTCATGCCTAAAGCATTTAAGCAAGTTTCTTAAATGATGTGTGGAGACAAATCTTGTGTTGAATAGAGAAAAATGCTACTTCATGGTCAAAGAAGAAATTGTCTTGGGTCATAAGATATCGGGAAAAAGCATTCAAGTCGATCAAGCCAAGGTTGAGATAATTTCCAAGCTTCTACCTCCCATCTTTGTCAAGTGTGTTTGAAGCTTTCTTGTACCGACGTTTCATCAAGGATTTTTCTAAGATAGCTCATCCAATTTGTAAGCTTCTTGAGAAAGAAAGCAAATTCAACTTTGATGAGGCATGCTAGAATTTTTTTGAATATCTCAAGGAATTGATCATTTTTGCCCCTATCATTGTAACCCCAAATTGGCCATCCCCTTTCGAAGTAATATGATATCCAAGTGGGATTTTATTGGGTTCAGTGTTAGGTCAACGCAAGGAAAAACTCTTCCATCCTATATACTATGCAAGCAAGACCTTGAATGATGCTCAACGCAACTACACCATTACCGAGCAAGAATTTTTGGTGGTTGTGTATGATTTTGAAAAATTTCGTGCCTACCTATTAGGCACGAAAGTAGTGGTGCACACGGATCATGCCTCTCTCAAATACCTCATGGAAAAAATGAGGCAAAGCGATACCTAATTAGATGGATTTTTCTCCTTCAAGAATTCAACTTCGAGGTAAAAGATCGAAAAGGGTGCGAAAACTAGGTAGCCGATCATCTATCGCGTATTGAAAGAAATCATGAAAAGCAAGGAAAAATTGAAATTGATAAAGCCTTTCCCAATGAATTGGTCATGTCTATTGCTGGGAGAAATGCGCATGGTATGCCGACTTTGTCAACTATGTAGCAAGTGGCGTACTCTTTGGGGGAATGGATTACCATCAAAAGAAGTGATTCTTGTTCGATGCAAAGAGATTTTTTTTGGGATGAGCCATTCCTATTCTGGGAGTGTATGGATGGAGTCATTAGGTGATTTTTCATGGATGTGGAGATGAATGAGATCCTAGAAGTGTGCTATTCCTCACCCTATGGTTGTCATCATGGAGGAATCTACACCGTCGTAAAAATCCTTCAATGTGGGTTTTATTGGCCCTCCATGCATAAGGATGCCATTTAGTAGGTAAAATCATGTCACCAATGTCAAATTCATGGTGGAATTTCAAGAAGTAATGAAATGCCCCTCAAACCAAACCTCAAAGTTGAGATATTTGATGTGGGGAATTGACTTTATGGGCCCGCTTGAGACTATGTCACTTTCTAATAATAAGAGCAAGAGTGTTACGTCCTTTTGAAAAAGCACATTTTCACAAGGTTTGGAATGCCACACGCTATTATTAGTGATGGTGGCTCACATTTTATAAACGGGTATTTGGGGCCCTTCTTGACAAGTATGGGGTTAAGCTCAAAGTTGCCACCCCATATCACCCCCAAAAAAGTGGCCAAGTCAAAGTCTCAAACCAAGAAATCAAAGCCATACTAGAAAAGACGGTGAATGTAAGATGAACCAATTAGGCTAGGCAACTCGATGAAGCACTTTGGGCTTATTTAATGGACTACAAAACCCAAATTGGCATGTCTCCCTACCAATTGGTGTTTGGAAAGGTGTGTCACTTACTAGTCGAGCTTGAGCATAAAGCCTTGTGGGCCTTACAGAGGTTGAACATGAATTGGGAGGAAGCCTCCAAGACTAGGGCTACAAAACTCCTCGAGTTGGAAGATTTCTACCTCAAAGCTTATAAGACCTCCATATTGAATAAGGAGAAGATAAAGAAATAGCATGACGCTCGTATACTAAAGCGAGAATTCTATGTAGTAGAGAATGTACTTCTATACAACTACCGTTTGAAACTTTTTGTGGGGAAGCTTAAATCTAAATGGTCAGGTCTATTTGTGCTTTTAAATATTCACCCTAGTGGTGCCGTTGAATTAGTAGACCAAGAAAGAAAGAAATTTGTGGTCAACGGTCAAAGAGTGAAACACTAAAACATAAAATTTCCATGGTAGGCGAGGAGGAGTTGATGCAATTCAAAGATGCTAAGTGGTGAAAAAGGAAAGTTGTGCCGTGATGTTAAATTAGGAACTTGATGGGAGGCAATCCATCCTTGACTCACTTTTTGCTTGTTTTGATGCTTTGTAGGAGTTTTGACTTAAGTTTTATGTCCAAAAAAATAGGGGAAAATAGAACTGGAAAGCTAGCTATTGTGCAGGGACTCTAAAATAGAGAAAAAATAGGGGAATTTGGTCTCAGTTACCACGATCGCAGCTAGATAACGCGATCGTTGAGCCACGATTGCAAACCTATTGATCCGATCGCGACACTAGACTGCTGGACACTTGCTATTTCGGGGAGCCTCTCTCAACCCTTATAATTCTTAATTTTACTTCAGTGAAGGCACTTTAAGTATTTAAGTTGGGGGTGTGTACGGTGAGGTTACCCGAGCTTTCTCAGTTTTGAGCCATGGATGCAGGGAAAGTCTGAGTACCTGTGGCACCAAGGGCACAAATGCATGGAAAGTCTGAGTACCTATGGAATTTTATATTTGGGATCTTAATGAGCACCATTGGCAAAGTATGAGTATCCATATGGTTGGTTTGACCATATTAAGCCAAAATGTGAGGTTAAAGCTTTGGTTGTAGCCACAAGTTAGAAAGTTGAGCATAGTGCAAATTCAAAACAAGAAACTCCCTCCATATTTTTTCTTTAAATCAAGGGCAAGGACGTGAGCAACCTTATAACAAAACTCTTTCTCTTTTTGTGACTTCACAAATGTTTGACTTGTAAAGAGTGGTAGATACTCCTATTTTTTGTCTAACGGGAGGGGAAATTGTGCCTCCTTGGTGAATTTTTCATGCCATGTGTGGTGAGTTATTTTCATTCATCTCTTATATACTTCTATTATCTAGAACATGCCCCGTTGTTCTTTCAAAGCTAATTTTGATTGTAATTGGTTGGAGAAATAATCTCAGGCCACCTTGTGACATTGGAAGTCCACTCTAACCTAAAGAGTCTATTCATGCATAAATCTAATCCTTAGTTACCCACTTTGAGCCTTTGGACCTTTTCTTTGGCACACACATATTATAAGTCGTGAACCCTTCTGTTTATCCCTCTTTTGAACCATACCCTCCTTGAACTTGAAAATGCAACTTGAGGCTAAAAGCCTAAGTTGGTGGTGGTGAAGATTGATGGAAGTAATTTTAGGGCCACTAAGCTTTTAATGAAATGCCTATGTACCTAAGTATCGAAAATAGATGAATAGAGAAAGAAAGGATCAAGCAAAGGAAAGAATTGCATAAAAATTACAAGAAAAAAAATAAAAGAAATTAGGTGAACAAAAGAGGAAAAAAGTATGCATGTGAAAAAAGAAAAGATCATAGAGGAGTAGCCCATAGTCAAAAAGGCGGAGTAAATAATGTGATGTAGAATTTCAAGGAAGGGTGTAGCTATTTTATTCCCAAATGATATTTTACCCTAACCCGAACCTATATTACAAGCTTAAAAAGTCCTTTGAGATCTTAAACCATTTACTTTCTTTGTAGTGGCGGTTGAAAATAAGGGCAAGCCTATGGTATGACACTTGTTGACAAAGAGAGTACTTTTGTGAGGGAGGGAATTTTTGCACTTAAATTCCTTGTTGCATATTTAGTAGCTTGGTGGGTAAAATTTTCTTTCTTGTGAGGAGGCATGTGAATGAGTTGAGGTGGATAATTTTTTCACCTTCTGAGCAAGGAGGCAAATGGAGAATAGCTTAGTGTTGGTCAAAAGTGAGTCACTTATAGAGTAATGGTTGTTGTTTCTTGGTTGCTCTTAAAAGTCTTGTGCATCCTTAAACATCAGATTTTTCGATGAGAGGTGTAGTAAGAATAGATTATCTCATATGTGATGAGCTAGTTGTGGTAGCGAATAAGCTTGAAGTCATCGTGATCTTTGAGGCATGAAAATCAGGCATAAAAGTATAGTGTCTCATGGTAAAAGGTTATGTTGCTTGAGGACAAACAAAGGCTTTAAGTTGGGGTGCTCATGAGTGGTTATTTCACCACTCATTTGCACTCACCATTCATGTTTATTACCTTGTTTTGAATGAATAATGTGACACAATTATTATTAAATGCACTAATATCCATATTTTGCAGGCACAGAGTCGGTAAGATAGAAAGAATATGGATTGGGGTTGAAAATAATCAAAAAGAAGAAAGAAAGTGAAGCTGAAAACCTGGAGCAGGAATGGACTCAGTTACCAGATCGTGGTCAGTCAATAAGGTCAATCTAGCGCGGTCACGTGATCTAACCGCGGTCTTACTAGCCGTGGTCGCGGTCAAGCCTGCGCGATCATGGCCTAGTGGGATTAATGAGCAAGGGAATTTCGGTCAAATGGGACAGCTGATTCAAATTCGTATAGAAGACCCAAAATTCTTTTCCCTAGGGACATGATGAATAGAACGGATTAAGAAAAAAAAAACTTGGCATTGTTGAAACCCTAGAATTTGGGGAAAACTCTTTCCCATCTTTATTGTACTTATTATTCCAAGAAGAAGTTGGTGAAATTAAAGTGTGGAAGTGAAGACTATCATTACCTTCTATTATTATGGATTCCATGGATGAATTACTTGGTATAATTCTTCCTCCTTATCTCATGAGTAGCTAATTTCTCTTGTCTTGGGATTATGTTGAACTAAAAGTGTAATTGTGTGTCGGTGTTATTGTGTGTACATGATTTCTAGTTGTTAAGTGTGGATTCCACCATTGCTTAAATTTAATAGTTGGAATTTATGGGTGAAAACCCCAAATCTCCAAATGGGTTTGATGGGTGAGAACCCTAAACTCTAGAAATCCTTCATCGTCCTTTAAAGAGGGATGGAGGTGAAGTTATGGGAACCCATAGCATCCTGGATAGAGGGCTATAGGGTGACAAGGCAATGGTGAAAAATCAAGCCTATGGTTTACTACCTTTTACAATCTTAGAAATAAGTGTGATTGGAATGTGAATCATGTCAAATAATTCATCCTAAAAATAGGGATGCCTGATTAAGGTTTTAGGTGATTATGAATCGCAACTTGTTAGGTGCTTGAAAAAGACAATGGGTGAAATCTTTATGGTTTTTTTGAAAGACTAACCACGAAGATCTTCGACCTAGCCTATCTCTCAATTAACAATTAAGATTCATGTTAAACCATCATTAATTCATATGTTTTTTGCTTTTAGGGAGGCATAATCCCAAGATTACCTCCAAAATTGATTTTACATCCAAAAGTGTTATACTAGTGTGTTGTTTGACTCAAAATTGTTATAAACCAACTCCAAACCAACCCCTACCCTATTTTATTTCAAATGTTTCTTTTGTTTGCATTCCGAGTATCCTTTAGTAAGTAGAAAACCCATAGGACTTGAAATTTACATTTCACTCCTTGTGGATTCGACCCCAACGTAAGTTGGGATACTGACTACAACCATTTTACCCCTTAAGAATGGGAGTAATTTGAGCATTATCAAACAGAAGATAAAGATTCAGGAGATCTGCAGAATAAAGCTACTCCTTCAGATTTTGCAAGCCCCCCTCTATTAAAAAAATGATTAGATTGTTGCAAGTGATACCCCAATGGGAACTTACTCAAGCTTTAGTCAACTCACTACTCTTATACCCAGATGGAAGCATCAATTCTTCCATCCTCTTAATAACCTCATGTCTCCTTTGAACTCTAGTCTGCAAACAAGAATTAGAGCCAAGAACCTTTATGCCTTCTCTGCATTCTTGTCATAAATTAAACCCAAGAATTTAAACAAAAAACTCAAGGATACAGATTGGATCAATGCTATGCAAAAATATCTCCACCTGTTTGAAAGAAGAAAGGTCTAGCATTTGGTTTGAAAGCCTTCTGACAGAACTATCATAGGCACTAGGTAGGTGTATAGGAACAAGACTAATGAAATTGGAAAATCATTAGGATCAAGGCTAGGTTGGTTGTACAAGGCTATAATTAAGAAGAAGGCATAGATTATGATTAGACTTTTTCTCCTATGGCAATAATGGATACAATTCGCATCATTATTGCCTTTACTTCTTACATAGAGTTTAAACTATTCCAAATGAATATGAAGAGTTCCTTCTTAAATGGTCTTCTCAAGGAAGAACTTTTTGTAAACAAACCTCCACAGTTTAAGAATGTTAATCTACCTAATTCTGTGTTTAAATTAGACAAAGACCTTTATGGTTTGAAAGAAGCTCTTGAGGCTTGGTATGAGAGATTGTCCAAGTTTCTACTTTATAATGGGTTCAAAAGTAGAAAAATTAACAACACACGATTTTTGAAAGTCAGAGGAAGGAATCTTCTTATTGTTCAAGTATATGTGGATGTTATCATATTTGTACCACCACTTTGTGATGAATTTTCCAGACATATTGAATTTGAGATAAGCATGATGGGAGAACAAAACTTCTTTCTTTCCTTGCAGATTAAGCAGGGTGCATTTGGAACCATCATATACCAAAAGAAGTATATTCAAGAACTTCTTAAAAGGTTTCATATGGAGGATGCAAAGCCTATTGATACTCCTATAGGCACTTCTTCCAAACTAGAATAGGATTAGAATGGTCCTTCTGTGAATTAAATTATGTATAGAGAGATCATTGTCTCTCTTCTCTACCTAACTGCTAGTATACCTAATATTATTTTTAGTGTTGGAATATGTGTTAGGTTCCAAGCCAGACCTAAGGAACCTCATTTAAAGGCAGCCAAGAGAATCTTAAGATATCTTAACGGGACTCCTGATCTGGTTCTCTTTTATCCTACTAATGAATGTTTTGATCTGATGGGTTATGCTGATACTAACTATGCTAGATTCTTGGTGGATAGAAAAAACATCTCAGGAATGGATCACTTCCTAGGGTCGTCCATGATTTCATGGGGTACCAAGAAGCCAAATTTCGTGGCTCTCTCCACAGTCGAACCTTAATATATTAATGTTGCATCATGTTGTGCCCAACTTTTATGGATCAACCAACAACTTGAAGACTTAGGCATCCTCTCAGATTGTGTTACATAATACTGTGAAAACACTAGTCGATCAATATGGCAAAGAATCCCATTCAGTACAAAAGAACAAAGCATATTGATATTAGACACCACTTTTTTAGAGACAATGTCTAAAAGGGGTTGACCAAGATGGCTTTCTATAGAACTGATGCTCATATTGCCAAATATATTTACCAAAGCTCTTGGAAGAGAACCTTTTGAGAATAACAAGTCTAGGTTGGGATTGATGAGACCTAGATGATTATTTTTCATTTCTCTTTTTCTTCTTGCTATGGCTATGATTTGGTAGGCAGCTATCCAGATCTGATGTTCCATCTGCACTTGGTTTCCTACCTAGCCTCTTTGATGATGCCAAAAGGGGAAAAATATTTATGTGGTATGCAGGTGTGTAAAGTTGTATTGTGGGGATCTGTGTGTATAGTCTGGTCAGGTGTTCTCTCATTTAGAGGGAATAAGGTGGAGGATGCCTATATTCTTATAGGCGTCAGTAATAGGGGAAATTAGTTAAACAAACTGGTCTGGTATGTGGTCTTATTGCTTATGTTGTGTTGCTGAGGTATAGGCTGTGTTATATAGAAATTGATTGAAGATATTGAGTATGCTGATCTGATTGTAAGGGTTTGTCATCATCCAAAAGGGGAAAATTTTTAAGTCCTTAGTTTTGATGATTGAAAAATTCATAATTTGGGACCTGTTACCTAGAGACCTTGTCGTGATGACAAAATCCCTCTACATATTAGGGAATAGGTTGGTCTCACCTATCACTATCACAGTCAACAGTTCAGCTGACACATAGTGCGAAATTTGGTGAAAAGTTGTCTGCCACCTCTTGCCTCAACCAATGAGATTACTTCTAGGTTTTCATGGGCCACAATATATAATGCTCATCTTCCTCAACAAGAAAACTAACACTTCCATATTTCACAATTAAATATCTCTTTGAAGTGCACATCAAAGACTGTTGTCATAACAAAAAATTGATTGCTCATAGAGTTGTATTTTTATTTCTTTGTTGTTGCAGTTGAGACTTTGTAATTTTGTTCTTAAAAGTCTGCCTAATTTTGTTCTTGTTGCAATCATCTAGAGCTAGGTGATTGTTCAAGCTAGAGTTAGCTTGTGGAGTCCAGTTAGAGGTAGCTAGAGGTAGTAGCAATAGAGTTACAGCTGGAAGATTCGTTGTAATAGAGTTATTACTAGGAAAGTAAGGATTAAGAGTTTGATCCTCAAGAGTAGAGTCTATATTCAAGAGTTTTCTTGAATATAGTGGAGCTTTAGAAATCCTACAGGCAGTTCATGATTTTTCTCACTTGAGCAAGGAGTTTCCACGTAAAACTCTTGTGTCCTTCCATTTATCTTTTCACGCATTTTTACTGCTTGTACTCTAGATTCTCTGCTTGATGTGTTCATCAGGGAACATCTCCTGGAGTTGAAGACCAACCTACTCCCAACTCTTCAAAAGAGCAACAAAGTTTTCAAATTTTTGAAAATATAGTTGGTACAGTTGGAAAACTCCAAGATACATCGTATTTTGCGGTTATGGGGAGCTTGTAGACTAATGATCCGTGTTGAATGTATAGAGCTCAAGTACGGTTTTTCTTTTGGAAAATACAAAGAACTTTTCTTATTGATAGTCCATACTTTAAATTTACGATCTTAGGTTGCTCTGTAGGTGAACCACTACACTTATTTTGTATCCTCTAACTTTAGACTTCCAAGAACAACTGATATTACTGGTTATATGTGATTTTAATGTTTCTTAGATCACTACTACATCTCAAAAACATTCATCCCTCGATTGGTGATGATGGTCTGATATTTGTACATGAATTTTATGACTCATACTCGACCTTATCGATAATCTATATCTATATGTATCTATAATCTATACTTTATATTTATAATATATTAAAAGTGTGAAGATCTTAAAAAGTGATTTAAATTTTTTGCCCTTCGTTAGAAGACTCTCCTTTAGACAAAACTGTTTTTTCACTATTTTCTTTAATTTATTATTTAATTATTTTTGTTATATTAATTAGACTTTCTAAAATATATAGGACTCTTAAAATATATGAAAGAATAATTAATTAATATTTTCTTTTTTACTCTTCAATTAGAAAAATACTTCTAAAATAGAACTCTATTAAGGAAATACTTCTATAAATAATAGAACTCTATTGAGGAAATACAAACAAAATAAACAACAAATATCAAATATAAGAAATTAAATGTATAAAACCACCAACTTGATCAAAGAGATCAACAGTACATATTTTAGTTATTTGAATATATCATCAAAATCATAATTTCTTATCCAATACGAAAAAAGAAAAACAAAAACGAAACCCAAAATAAAGAGTCAAAATAGAAAAGAAGAAAAAAGCTTTCATAAAAACACGTGTATGGCATGAGGTGTCCACCGCCTAAGGGAGACTCTTCTTTTTTCCAAATATAAGAACAATAGTAATAATTAAAATTAAAATAAAGAAAACCTCTTTATATATTACTCCATACATTACCTAATTATTAAATTTTCATACTTTATATTCAGCTCCTAATTTTTGCTCCCACAAAATAAGGTTGGTAATCCAACCGATTTCTTAGACAATTCGATTTCTATCATTAGTTATATACCATGCTGTTCTAATTTCACGATTTTTGTTTTTTTGTTTTTTCTTACGTTATTTGTTTGTTTGCAGAATATGATTGTTGCTCATCTAACTTGATTCGATTGCATGTTCAAATTGAAGGATGCTTGATTTTCTAATCCTCAACTTCTTTATTGTTTTTGTCAACATAATAGAATTCAATATGTGTATATAAATATTTTCTTTGTTTTCATTCGTCATTCTCTAGGGTCAAAATTTTTGCTCAGACGGAATTAGTTTGATAAAAATCAAAGCTTTGTGATCCCTACTATATTGTTTGTTGTAGTTTACAAGTCGTAGATGAATGTCGGTTGACTTTGAAAGAATTTCTTGTGTAAATGTTAGGTTTAATTGTATTATGTTGATATTTTTATTATCTTATTATTTTATTTTAATTTACAGATGATATGGTAGATGAATGTCGTTCGGCTTGTAAAAGTTAGGTTTAATTGTATTATCTTAATATCTCTATTAGTTTATTATTTTGGGGTAGTTTGCAGTTCGTAGATGAATGTCGATCGGCTTTGAGAAATTTTTGTGTGTAAAATTTAAGTTTAATTGTATTGTTTTGATATCTCTTTTATCGAATTATTTTGTTGTAGTTTACAGGTAGTAGATAAATGTTGGTCGGCTTTGAAAAAAAAAATTTAGCTTAAGGTTAAGTTTAATTGTATTGTTTAGATATCTCTGCTTTGAGATTTTTTTTTTTTAATGTAAAAGTTAGATTTGGTTGTATTATTTTGATATCTCTATTGTCGTATTATTTTTTTATAGTCTACTGATGGTAGATGAGTGTCGAACGACTTAGAGGAATTTTTTGTGTATAATTATTAGATTTAATTATATTATTTTGATGTTTCTATCATTGTATTATTTTGTTGCAGTTTATAGATGATAAATAAATGTCGATTGATTTTTAAAAATATTTTTGGTGAAGGTTAGGTTTAATAAATAAATTATCCATCTTTACATACTCAAAATATATTAAATTTAATTATTATATTCATCTTTATTATTTCATCAAATATCTTATTTAATGTAATGTTTGAACTAATTAAAGTGAAGTACACGCGCAAGACGAGTACACTTAAACTACTATAGATATAATACCAGTTGACTAAACGGATAATTCTTCTTCAAAATTTGAGAATGCAAATTTTAATTTTGAGATTATTTTGGGCCCACTTCAACAAATATTTCCCCCCTTCGGGGATCTAAACCTTTTTCCAAAACATGTAATTGGGGTCTCAGATCAAACTTGTAAATTGAGCTTTTTTTTCATCAAGTACATTGGAGATCTTCAAGAAAACTAGGTCTTCATTTCACTACATTGCTGGACTTCAACCGTTCATTCCAAGCACACACTAAACCTCCAAAGTAGCAACTTAATTATAAGTCCTTCAACGATCCCAAGTTCGGCATTTTGCACAGGAATCACCTACCAGGTGAGAGATGCTTCTTATTGTATCTGTGATGCGCCCTATGATCATAATTAATAATTAATAATTAATGATTAGATTCCACTTGTCTGCGGAACTAAGTTCATGGATACGATGAAGTTTTTCTTGATTCTGCTTAATCTATTTCTTGTGAGTTATATTTTGGCCCTATTAATTGCACAGTATAACTCTTAAACAAAGGAGATTCACCTTCATTTTATCTCTTTGCTCTTTTCTGCATAAGTTTGTCATTTGAAACGAACTGCGGAAGTGACTGATATGATATATAGAATAGAGATTTTGATCTATGAAAGAAGATGGCCCAAAAATGATGGAAGAAGTACTTATCCAGGTCAAGTGAGCGAGTAATATCAATTCCGGACGAATTAAAATAGGTTGCTAAAGATATATTTTTCATGTCAACACTTAATAGTTCAGCTGGTTGGCTACTTGAACTTTCACCTGTTGGTAAGTGTTCATTTCCCCACCTAAAAATATTTCCCCATTTGCCCTTCCCCTCAAACCTACATATCATATTTTAAAAAAAAATATCAATCCCTAGCTTGATAAGTGTTTCAAAGTAGTCGTTACAATTAATGATAAAATAGGGCCAAAATCATTACTAATAGTCGAAGGATACTGTTTCTTGAATGATAATTATTTCAGCAAGTATTTGGTTTAATGGAATCTTTATTTAGTGTAGATCAAGATGAGAAGAAACCCTCGTCTAATTAACAAGTTTCATCGTCCTAATAGAACCCCTCATCTCAATTAGAGTTCAATTCATTTCAATGTGGATCAAGACTCATGTTACCAACGAATCCCATAGAATGCTAGTGTCTTCTATTAACCATGAAATGAAAAACAAACAGGAAAAATGTAAAATAATGTAAGAGGACAGATGAAAAATAAAGTTCATTTCTTCTGATCAACATTCTTCCCCATTCTCCCTTGGGTGTAGTTAATAGGAATTATCTTAGAATGGAAAACTTGGGTACATGAAAATTTTAAAACATTGTCTCCAAAACAGAAAATGCATGATAACAGTACTATTACTACTATTAAAAACAAAAACAAGGACTTGTCATATGGCCATCATCCTCTAGCATTGTGCGTTACGATTTCTTTCATAGTACAAATTGTTGTTCGTCAATCTCTGTTGAATCCTCGTTCTTTTGCTCCTCGTCCTCTCTTTCCATATGCAGTCCATACAAATACGAAGAAAATCCCCAGACACACAACAAAGTTGAAACAACTTTAAACCCACCAAAATTATCCCCGTACACTATAACCCCTCCCAAAACATTAACGGCCATTAACGCCGTCATGCAAACTCCTCCTGTCAATGAACTAGTCAAGAAAACTATCCCAGCAGTACCCATAAAACAAACTTGCCACGTCACCACATTAAACACCACCGTTAACCAATATGCTTTTTCCCCCAAATCAAATACATTTTTACCCTCTTTTTTAATCGCTGAAAATCCACCGTCTATAATCATTCCCAGCGTGGCTAAAACCGTTGCTGCTAATTCCATCACCATCTGCATCTCCACGACCATAGAATAGCAATACACATTTTTATATATTTTTTCCATTAATGGCAGATAAAGAGAGAACAATAATCCAGCACCAATTGTCGAGAAAAATCCTATAAAATACTTTGTTCTCGTCAAACCCTTTGGCCTATCATGGCTCGAACCCAATGCCAATAGGACCGAACTGAGTGTTAATAAAATAACACTATTTAGATTCGCGTATGTGATTTTTTGCTTGACAATAATCACTGAAGTGATAAGAGTGAAGACTAATTGTGATGATAAAACAAGTGAATTGGTTGAAACGGGGAGATAAGAATTGCCCCAAGAAAATAAAAGGTTGTTGAGACCTAAAAGCAAACCAATTAGAATAGAGATTAACAAGATTTTTGGAGTGAATCTTGTAAATGGTTTTCTATGAGTGGATTTAAATACATAAAAAGGTAAATAAATAGGGAGAAGCAGAAGAGGGAATCCTGCAGATTGAACCCAAGTGGATACCCATCGACTATCACCTTTATGATTGAAGTAGAATTTTGAGAGTAGGGATGATGAGATGGAACCAACAAAAAGTAACATATAATTAATTCCAAGAAGAAACATGTAACGTTTGTTACTATTGTTTGTTTCTCTCAAAATTCTTGACTGATCTTGATGAACTTCTTTTTGACCTAAAAACTCCATTGAATGAAAAAAGACAGAACAATGAAAAATTGAATTTGTTGTGGTGGATGAATGCGAGGTTTCGGTGGGTATATATAGTGGTTTGGCTATGAAAAGGCGGACTCTAGTGAAGGGCAAAAAGGGTAAATTTGCAAGACATTTACATAGCGTTTGACTATATATTTTGGAGCAGATTTTAAAAATTTATATGAAATATCTATTTGATCATAGATTTTGAATCAGATTTTAAAAACCTATTTTCAAACAATTTTCAAGTTACCAACCAGCTTTTGAGAGAAATTTCAGTTTAACTCACATAAGTTCAAATACTTCCAAGTACATGTTCAATCATATATTCAAGTTGCCAAAATCATAAGTTGATCAAAATCTCAAATCCTTAAAGTTTCAACTTCAATCTATAGTCAAACAGGAAGCTTAATTTGTTTATTCAATGACATTAAATAATGCTTTCACATCATTTAAAAGGTTAGTTATATAATTTCATACTCTTAACGAAAATCATTTAAGGAATTTCCTTTTTTGCTTACAAGAGTTTAAGTCAATTCGGAGCTTACTTCATTTCAAATTGCTTGATCTATTTTGACTTGATATTGATTTTAAAAAAATAAAGAAAACTTTTAAATTTTTTGGTCTTAAGTAAAATATATGTCAAATGTATCAAAATATTTTTTAATCTTGTGGTCATAATTATGTCACATGAAAATTTGAAATTAAAGAGTTGCTAAAAAAAATAAAAGGATCATTCCTTTTTAAATGGAATTAAAAAAGAAAAATTGATCAAACAAACTAAAACTGAGAAAGTATTGCATAAAGACTTAGAACATTTCGAGTTCACTAAACTTTTACTGCATTGCTATGTCGTCCCTTATAATAGAATTTCAGTTAGGTTCTTTAACATGTTTAATTGAGCTTCACCATTGTAAACATTTATGAATAGTCACGTAAATATTATGTCATGTTTAAGTCTTAATTACATGTGTTTTAGACTAAAACATGTCATAAAGATTTAACACATCATTATATTTTATTATCCTTAATGATAAGCATTTACAGACGCACTTATTATGATATGTGACATGTCCAAAAATGATAAAATTTTCCCGCTACATCACTCCAACCCCTTTTGTTTATAGTCTGTGGTATGATCACTTGTTTGTATTGTTTATATGAATATCTTGAGTAGTTACTATGTTAAAATGTTAAACGGGTTGGGTAACTAGAGAAAAATTGGCAAGACTACCCACTTCCAAAATTATTTTGCCATTTACCCACTAAAATTATTTTTGATTTAATTTTTAGGGTTAAGGTATAAAAACTTGGAAAAAGTTAAAAAAGTGGGGACCACAGGTGGACCAAGGGACCATTTCATCATTTTTAAAACTTTGCAAATTTAATATACTACACTAACACACTGCACTTATTTCAATATCCAAAAAAAAACCTCTCTCTCTCCTCTTCAATTCTCTCAACTCCCGCTTAAGAAATCTTCATCCCAAAATTGCCATTTTCGTTTCTTCCTCTTCTCCAGCAACTAAGGGGTCGTTATTGATCGTAAGGTTAGTTAAAATCAAGTTGCGATCATTTCTAGATCCATTTAAACGAGTTTATTTGCTAATCGATTCGTAGTGATGTAGGAAATTTAATTTTTTTTGAATTTGGTTGATTAAGGAGTTTTGGTTTAGTTCCAGTTTTGTTTAGCAAAAAAGTGTTGAATAGTGAGATAATCGTTATTTGAAGAATTATTTTGGCATTTTGATTCGAACAATGATCTGTTTCTGTTCGTAGACCCGTGGTTTATGAAATCAGAATGCCCTAGATTGAAATCAATTTTTAGGCGTATGAAATTCTTTTAAAATATGGTTGCTGAAATACTGGAAATTGAAAGATTAATAGTTAATTAGTTTGATTAGGTGCAGTAGTATGATTTTTAGAAATTGTTGTGTTTTGATACTGCATGATGGATTTTGGTTCAGTTATTGAAGTGTGTAGTGAACTGTTTGATGGTGGAAGAGTTATTTTGGCATTTTGATTCGAACAGTGACCTCTTTCTATCCGTAGACCCGTGGTCTATGAAATGAGAATGCCCTAGATTGAAATCAATTTTTAGACGTATGAAATTCATTTAAAATATGATGGCTGAAATAGTGAAAATTAAAAGATTAATAGCTAATTAGTTTGATTAGGTGCACTAGTTTTATTTTGATACTGCATATTAGATTTTGGTGGGGTATTTCTTAATTTTATTGGGGAAGGCGGGGGGAGGGGATTTCATTTGAGCATTGAATTATTTCTGTTGATAGACTTGTGGTCTATGAACTGAAAATGGGATATTTGTTCTGCAGGTGTAGATTGTGTTGACAATGGGTAAAAAATACATCTTTTCTAAATGCAAAGCCAGTACCGTTTCTGATACTGCTGGTAACAATAGAAAAAGAAAAACTGAGGCAGTTGGAAATGTCTCCAAAAAAAGAAAAATAAAGTTGGTGTCTGAATCTGATTCAGAGTTAAAGGAGATAAGAGACTACGTCGATTCTAGTGAAGATGTTGTCAAGCACAGTGTTAATGGTGACAGTGAAGAGAGCGAAGATAGTGGAAGAAACAGTGCTGATGGGGATAACGATCCCTTATCTATGTTATCTCTTTCAAGGTTCATTTTCATTGAGCGGTTTGACCTTCGAACGATAATGGATGAGGTCCGATCTTTCCCGGTAAAGATATCGGCCAGATTAAGAATGGCTGTTTATCGAGATTTCCAGAAGTTCTTATCGACCAAGAGTTGAAGAAAAGATTCAAGCGGTCCTATTTTGGACACCTGAGAAACCTGCTGGAACATCTCAAGTTCAATGGGCAGTTAGTCCATTATTTACTGTTATGACACGTCAAGAACGATAAGATGCGTCACGAGATATGGTTCTACATTAACAACAAGCCTGCATGTTTTGTCTTGAAAGAGTTTTGTTTGATCATGGGGATGAACTGCTCATCATACCCCAGTGAATCAAAAGTGAAGAGGGCATTAGTAAAGAGGGAGATTTTTTGCTTTAAGGTGACGAAAAATAAAAATATTACGGCGGCCAACTTTCTACACCTGATCAGAGGAAATAAGTTGAACAAGGACCAAAAGTTTAAGTGTTGTTTACTGTGGTTCTTGAACACCATGTTACTTGTAAAAGATTCAACGAAGGTTGTGGACACGAAACTGATTCGAATGGTCGATTCTTGAGTTTCTTCGAGAATTATCCATGGGAGAAAGAGACAGTTCAACTGACCCTGGACTATCTAAAGAAGGAAAGTAACCTGAAGAATTAGAGGGAAGTATTTGATGAGAAGCAGAAGGCATCCTATGCTCTATTCGAATTTCCCTGGGCATTCATGGTATCTACCATAAACCCTTTAGTGAGTTTATTGTAGATTCTTGTTTTATTTATACTATGTCATAGACTCTGAGTTCTTTTTTCACTGATGTACTTCTTACAGGTTTGGATCTACCAGGCCTTTCCTCATCTTGGAAAATTTGCTGAAAAATCAACAGATGAGCCCTTTTCCATTCCCCGTATCCTCATATGGCACACTACAAAAAGTGACCAGATAATCGAAGGCAACCCATTTAAGTACAAAGGAAAAATTACCGAGGTATTAACTCATTTTTTACTATGCAATAATAATACTACTATTGTATCGAATGTTATGTAATTGTTAATTGATATTTTGTAGAACGTGCACCCATACATCATCCCTACTCTTCCTGAGAGAAAGATGGATTACATGATTTTTTTAGAACCATATACGGACGAGGTGAAAAATAACATCCTCGATGGCTTAAAGAAAGAGTTAGAAGGGGTGACTGTACTTATTTCAAATGAGGACAGTGATGATGATGGGAATTTGGGCGGTAACCCCGTTGAAGTATGCATTAGTGGTGATGATACTCCGAGCACCTCCAAAGATGCAGAGGATACCTCATCCCCCGGGGATCTTCATAAGCGTGTTGCTGCACTTGAGAAAGCGGTGTTGGATATTGCTTCCTATATTAGAGAGAAAAGACTGAAGAAAAGGGAATAAGATGAGCGACAACACGAGCAAGGTAACTTCATTCAATCAATAATTGATGTTGTTAAATAAATTTTTAGCTTTAAATATCAACAACACTTTGTAATATGATGATACAGTGAATGTGGACCATCGTGAATCGGAGAGGAATGAAGAAGGAGAAAAAAAGAGCAAAATGGATGAGTTGGCCTCTGTTGTGGTGAGAGAGGAAAAATAAGAAAAAAATAAGGATAAAGAAGAAGATATGTGTGAAGAAAAAAGTCCAAAAGAAGCAGTTGCATCAGAAGAAGAAGAAGAAGAAGAAGCTAAAAAAGAAGCAATAGTAGATGTTGAGAAAAAAAAAAGGTGAAGAAGTACCAGCCGAAAAAAGTTCAAAAGAAGCAGTTGCAAAAGCAGAAGAAGAACCTAAAAAAGAAACAGCAGTAGATGTTGAGAAAAAAGGAGAAAAGGGTGAAGAAGCACCAGCCGAAGAAGTACCAGCTACTGCAGATGCTGAAATAGAAGAAGAAGAAGAAGGCGAGCATGAAGAAGTAGCCGAAACTGCTGAGAAAAAAGGAGCTGAAGCTGACCAAAAATATTTGGTCATGGATATCGTAGGTGAAATCAATAGTAACATTTGTGTTGATGAGGAAGACAGGGAAAAAGACATTTGAATGCTAATATTGTTAATGTGTTGTTGAATGATCAGTAGTTAGGATCGAACAAATATTTTTTTTATTAAAAACGTTGTTTTATTTTATGGTAGTGGTTATGATTCTACACTAAATCTGTCTCTATCAAACTGATTAGTGACATTGCCATTTGAATATGCAGGGTGTTGTCATAGTTGGTGCAGTGTATGATTGATGTCATAGAATGAATACATAATCTTTCATAAACTGCTTGCATGGTCTATCATTACCATGCTGGTCGGTTTTAAGTCGACGTGTTGTTTGATCAACTATGATTCTATCAAAAATAGTATTAACATTATAGAAAAATAGAAGCATAATTATTTATTCAATATCACTACATCCATGTTACACCTTTTCAAAGAACGAATACTAGCATTATAGCACATAACATCATTTTTAGGCCATTCTCCCTTTCTTCGGCCAAAATCAATTTTTATTTTAGTTGATCCCTCTCTATTTTGGTGTCATATAGCAACACTTTAAAGTGATCCGTCTGTTCTTTGGATTCTTTGAACAAAGTCAGGAGAAAATCTTTATTTTCTTCGCATTGTTGGAGCCTTTGTAGTAGATTAAATTTTGCCAAGCCTTGAAAATTTAATGTCTCGGGTCCCAGACTCAACGTTGATGGACTGGTTGGAGGTGATAGATCATCAAGCAATTTAAAAAATGAGCATGCGCTATTATCCTAGAAAAAAAAATAATTACATAATGACTAACTTAACTTCATAAAAAAAAACCACACCGTTTACCTTCGCAATTGCATAATTATAAAATTTATGACCTGGATTTGAGTCCGTGCGTGATGTCCTCAGGGCAGTCACATTCCCACAATGATAAATTAGAGTATTTTTAGAATTGAATGTTTGAGAGGCTCGAGATAGTGCAGAATTTTTAAAAACAAAACAAAGCGAATGAAATAAAATAATGAGGGATGACCGACCTTATATATGAAGTAAAAATGAAGTGTTGACACTGATGAATTATAAAAGTAGCCTTTTATTACCGTTGGAGCAGTAATTTTATTTTTTGAACTGGTGGTGACACTTAATAGATCGTCGTAAATCATGGATTATGTTAGCCATCGATTAGACTGGTCAACCGTAGACTTACACCTTTAGATATGCATCGATTAATATCCTAAGTATGCTTTGACCATGTTTATTGATGTGCACTGCCATAGACCGTCACTTGGATGTAGTTAAAAAATATATAAATAAATTTAAAATAAATGTAGTGTTGATTTCTACACATGTGAATGAGTGTAAACCAGACACACAATCATATTAGAGCTTGTACAATGTGAATTAAGGAGTGTGTGGATTGGTAGTGGTTGAATGTTCAATATGCTAAGCGTAGTGTTTGTCAAAGCACAAGTATGTATTAAGGATATATATTGTGTTAAGGATGATGATTGTTCAACCACTATCCATTCCACACACTATTTTGATTTAGGGGTGGTGATGAAAAGAGTATGTGGAATGTGTAGTCATCAAATACAATATATATCCTTAATACATACTTGTGCTTTGAGAAATATTAGTCTTAGTACATTGAACATTCAACCACTACCCTTCCACACACTTCTTAATTCACTTGTACAAGATCTAATATGATTGTGTGCCTTGTTTACACTCACTCACATGTGTAGAAATCAACACTACATTTATTTTTAATTTATTTATTCATTTTTTAACTACATCCAAGTGACGGTCTATGGAAGTACACATCGATCAACGTGGTCTACGCATACTTAGAATATCAATCGATGCACATCTAAAGGTGTAAGTTTACTGTCGACCAGTCTAATCGATGGCTGACATAAGCCATGATTTACTACGGTCTATTAAGTGTCACCACCAGTCTATAGACCAGACTAATCGATGCACCCTCAAGATTATCTATTTATTTTAATTACTTTGTTCCACCGGCCCTAAAATATGTTATTATCTGTTTAAATTATTTTTAATTTAATTATTTTATTCCACCATCCCCAAAATATATAATTGTCTTTTAAATCATTTTTATTTTAATTATTTTGTTCCATCAGCCCCAAAATATGTTCTTGTTTGTTTAAATCATTTTTAATTTAATTATTTTGTTCCACTAGTCCCAAAATATGTTATTTTCTGTTTAAATCATTTTTAATTTAATTATTTGGTTCCACCAGTCCCAAAATATGTTATTGTCCATTTTAATTTAATCAGTGACGCATCGAATCACATTATCTACGATCGACTACCATACAAGGTCGATGAATGACGGAGTATATGATTCATGATAGACTATATATCACTTTTTACAGAAACTTGAAATTAGTAAAGTCAAACTACAGTACTGTTAATTGAACGAGACATACATATTTGAAATTTGTGTTTGTACAGAAGAATAACCGCAACAAGAAAGAAAAATGAATCATAACAAATGTGGTAAACATAATGTTCAAAATGAAATTGTTCATTAGAGTGAAACTAAAACTTACATTAAACTTGTTCATTGCATTACTTGATAAAATTTACAGCAAAAGGGGAAAAATGGAAGAAGCTTTCTTCTAACGAAGTCCTACTGAGAAATCTTTTTCAACAATGAACAAACCAACAAAAACTTAACAACATAAACAAAAAAAATAGTAAACTAAATTATGGGGATGATGGGGGGTGATGTAGTCGTTGCCGTCCATTCCAAGACGCTCCAGAATTGCTCGGAAGAAACGAGCAATTCGTCGGAGCTCACGCTCCAAGTAACAGCAGTCTTCTCCCAGGCCATAGAATAACTGGTCAAAATCATTTCAAAGTAGAAGAAAATCGTAGTGACGAGAGGAAACACGTCTGATTGGGCACAGGGCAATTCTGCGACCAGGTATGATTTTTGATGTTTTGGGGAAGAAGAAGAGGGTTTCTGATGTTTTGGGTTTAGGGACAAGTGAAGGGTTACATAGAAATAGGGCCTGTACTTATAGACCTATAGATGGCGTCCTTTTATATATCCAACCAATGGTCAGTCGACGCATGTAGGAATAGAAAATGTTTGGTTTGCGTATACCAGCGATTTTTCTTCAGAACAAATATGTTTGCAGCTTTAAATTAATTGGGAACAGGAAATAATGATTCAATGTATCTATTAGAAAGATATGACAATATAAATACCTACATAGCGTGTTTGATGATTAATCATATAACAAATATATATTATTTAACAGACTGAGTTAAAGATATACCATAGAATCTATGTAGTCTATCATAGACAAAGATTTAAGTCGATAACAACTGAACATTAAATTCTACTGAAATGCACATTTATACCCCAAAACAACAGCTTTACAACTGAAGCAAAATAAAGCCTATCTATGATTTGTTGGCCTTGCTACCCGTGGTTCTTTTGTGCCTAGATTTCTTGCATATTGAATACCTATTCCTCCTTTTGGACTTGAACGTCTCATTGACGCCCTTAGTGCGTTTGACTTTCTTCCTTTCGAGTTTGGGATCGTATGGGGGTGGAGAAATTTTAGTGTCTAGCAATTCCTATGGCACATTCCATTCGGCCTGTAGAGGGACAACGTTAATTGCTTTCGAGTATGCGAGGAGGTAACTTGCAACTTTATAAATTGGCGAAGAGTACTCGTAGATAGAGTTTCCATAACCTACACCATTGCCATACTTTGGTCGCAAAGCTGCCATCACATGTTCACACGACATTTTCATAAGTTAAATTTTCGACAAGAACAACTCCTCACCAAGAGATTGGCCTTAGCAGTAACACCATTGCCGAACACCGTGTACTGGTCGAGAACCCCGTTTGGATTAGTCACATACAAGGAATCGCTCGCACTCTTATTATCTCTTAGGATATTTTCCACACAAGGAACAAATATGTTCTCTTTACCATTGACATAGGCATACCACTCCCTAAACCCTTTACCAAATTTTTTAGCAATTGAATTGAATATGTACGACACGGGGTACTCCCGTTCATCCATCAAAACCGAGTTGAGTGACTCGGCGATGTTTGTGGTTATCACATCGTACCTATTGCACAGGAAGTGTGCTCAACTCCATTTTTCAAAACCAAGTACATTTTCAAGGATATATGTTGCCTCAGGGCAATTATACTTCAATTCCTCAAAATTCTCGCTAAACTCATCAAAGAAATACGCCTTTACCGCAACGTAGAATAGATAAAGATGTTCTCCACAGTGTTGATTTACACGGAGATTTTCAGCGAGGTTCCTCGTGCAAAGTCCGTGATGTGCACGATTGTATACCAGGGAGAAGGCATTGACGGTGCTAATGTGCCTATCAGAGATGACACATAGATCTCGTTCATCTTCTATGATAGACTTCAACTTCTGGAAGAAGAAGGTCCAAGAAGCATCGTTCTCTTTATCGATGACACAAAAGGCAATTGGAAAGATGTGATTTTCGGTTTCCTGTACAACTGCACTCAGCAACACGCCCCCATACTTTCCATAAAAATATGTGCCAACGACGATAATTACCTTTTTCATGTGGGTATATCCCCGTATGCAATCTCTAAATGCTAAGAAGTAGTAAACGAACGATCCATCAATCTGGTTTACCATGATAGAGTAGGAAGACCCTGGATTCAACAACTCCACCATTTGGGAAAAAACCGGCAAGCAAGCATATCCGTGTTTCGGTGTCCCGTGAATGATATTCTTTGAAATTACACTTCCTTTCTAACATATCCAGTAGCTTGTGTGGCAATACAACTCGTTGAACACAATCCTTTGAATTTCACTTATGCTTAGACCCTTACCATCCCAAAAATAATTTACGCATAGTGAAACAATCAATTCGGATGACATTTTCTTGTGCTTGCGGGTGGCGTGTTTAACACCGCACGTGTGGTCCCCAACATACTTGTATATATGAAATTTATCTGAGGTTTCATACTTCCTTGCCCGCAACAACCAACCATAACCAGGAGATATGCATTTCGCCTTCAACAATTTGGTGCAGCTCTTCTCCATAAGATAATCAAAAGACTGCCTCACCGCTGCTCCATCTAGTAGCATTTTGAGCTGTTTTTTGTTGGAAAATGTTTCATCACGATAGAAATTGGTTTTTTCAGAGAAGGAATATACTGGTTGGGATCCCGTTCTATAGTCTTCTTCCGCATCTTGTGAGTCCGATGAAACGTCATCCATATGCACACAGTCATCTTCTATATTCATGGGATGATCACCATTTCTTTCGTAATCATTCAAATTGTAGTCGATTGTCGGCACTGAGGTGGAGACGGTGATGAATTCATTGGTCCTTCAAAGGACCTGTCGACTATATTTATCCTTAAAATAGGCCTAAATCCATCTGTATCAACAACCATCATGTAGAGGGACACATATGCATCATTATTTATGATCGTAGGATTCACCTTTTCCCTCAAATACATTAGATAACTAATCACCACGTTGCTCGACGCGCAATCTAGATCCCCGCTCTGCTTTATGCTTGCAACCAATTCATCGTATGAACTGTTACGACGAACAACAATGGGCAGTGTCACCTTGGTAAAAGATCTCCATTTCCAACCTCTGGGAGTATTCACCCATTCTCCCATGAAATCACCTGCAACCAGAACAAATTCTGCAATAGACATCCTAGAATTAACCTTTGGTCGACGGTAGATTAAGCTTAGGGTCTATGTCGGGTTGTATGCACGGTTGATGAATAACGATGACGGGTCGATGACTGTGCAGATATTCGTATAGAAACTTGAAAATGCAAATATTTCTTCTAATCAATGGTCGTTGGATTTATGGAATAGAGAAATGAACTTGGAGTCGCCTCAGTTATTGTAATGTACTTCTAAAGAGTTTTTAACTGATGTGACTTATTTAAAGCTTTTTAACAATGGTGAAAAGTGCGTTTGAGATATAATAAACTAATGGGGTAAAATGGATGCAATGGACGAGTTTATGAGGTTTGTGGACTGATTTAGAGCTGATCGCCAAAAAATAACACCGGATAGGACGCTGGAATCAGAGCTTTTTTTGGAGGGAAAGAACCACCTTCTATTTTTAGCTTTTGAATTTATTTTTTTATATTTTTGGAAACCTAGATATTTTATAATGGTGGATGATGGAGTGCATTAAAGTGTATTATTAAAAACTTGGGGATGAATTTGTTAAGTTGGAAATATTGGGTTAAAGTGTAGTATTAAAAACATTGTGGGTGAATTTATTGAGTTGGATAAATTTGTGGTGATGTGGATTAAAAAGGGTATTTGGCAAAATTTTTACAACTTTTTAATAAACCACAAAATAGTTTTCAAAAGAGCCTTTTTGGCCAACTTGCTCAGGTGGCTATGTGAATCCCCACTATCCATTTTGCTGCTCCGAAAATTGTTTTGTTCCTATATTTTCTAGTTTAGGGTTCTCTAACATAAGAGGTAAGTGTACCTGACTAAGCCTTAATTATCTTATTATTTAGTGTTTCCTATATTGATCGTTTGCTTCAATTATATTTAATTTTCTCTAAATGTGCATAATTTCAATAGATTGCAATAAATTGAGTTAAATGTAGCAGTTTTAGTGAAAAATATGAAGGAATCAAGACTGAGATGGTTTGTGTATATGAAGTGTAGGAGCACATATATTCCAAGAGGTTTGCAGTGGTAGGTTGGAAGAGAAGTCATGTTAATTATCTAGGAAAAATTAGAGAGAGTTGATTAGACAGTGCATGACTTATTTTCTGCACTGAGGACATGATATTAGATGGGAGAGCATGGAGGTCGAGCTTTAATATATATGATTCTTAAGTAATAAATTGTCTTCACTACAATGGCAGAACCGTGTTTTGTATAGAGCATTTATCTATTCCTCTACTCGTGTGATTATGTCACCATCCTATAGAGCATTTATTTATTCCTCTACTAGTGTGATTATGTCACCATCCGAACCAAAGCCCTGATCGTGATGGGCACCCCAAGTCTTAGCCTTTTATCATGAGCATAGTGAACTATGAAAATTGCGGAAGCCAACCCATAATGGAAAGAGTTTGATAAATCATAAAATGAAGTTTGAACATCAAATCCAAATCTAGAAACAATCACTCAATATTGTCTACAAGCCTATATCCATAAAACATCTACTATGTTGGGACACAATCCTGACTATGCCAAAAGAAAAACCAAAGAAAGATATGATGAAGTGAATGAAAAGTAACAAGGCCTTCTGAGTGATAGAGGGTTCACCACTTCTCACCAGCCGCCCGATAGGATAACGAACCACCTAACACTACACATGATCACAAGAAAAGGCCTCCAAACCTATTCCATGAAATGATGTAGCATCCGAGAACGGTCAGTATGGTAAGCAGTGGAATGCAACTCAAGGAAAGGGATAAGTATATCTGTGCCAAAAACAGTAAAAAAGAACACATGATCATACTCCATAATGATAATAAAATAAGAGGCAGGAAAACAAGGAACATAAGGATATAACTATTTAAAACTTAGTCCTGGACTATGTAGTTTTTCATCGTCATTCTTTAATCCACGGGCCATATAGGCCCGATACTTCCCAACCGGCGGGGCTTCATTCCATGTTTGTCGCACGTACTGAGGTTAGGCAAAAACTACCAATAGACTAGAGCCATCATATTATCCTAGTGTTAAGGACCTAATATCATCGTCCAATTTAGGTACGACATCCCTTTACCGACACAAATAGGTTTCAGGTGTTGGTCACAAGGACGTACGCTTTCATGGTGACACTACATAATCTTCTTTTGAGTCCAATTAAAATAATTTTTTTATTTTAGTTAAGAAGTCTTTCAATAAGGCATTCATTTATTGGTACCATAATACGAAGACTTGAAAGTATTTCGTATCATGCTAAGAAAATATTATCGACTCCTTCACCCCAGCATTCAAAAACATAAGCATATGCATCCTCAAATTTGCATAAAATCTCAAAACAAGTCATAAAGTTCTACATTTTTAATGCTTCAAAAGGGATGGAGTGTCATTTTCGTTCATCATCAAAATCCAAGACTTTTCGAATTACTTGAAAGTTATAATTTCCAAACATGCATATAATATTCAACCTTTTGAAATTTACATAGTTAAAAGCATTTTTTCACTCATTTTGTTCAAATCACTAAATTATCCACACGTGCTTAGAAATAGTTGTATAAATAGGGAAAACTCATATTTAATATTTGTAATAACAATTCTCAATCCCAACTTTAAAACATCAATAAAGTAAGTATAATGATAATGAATTTCACACTTTATGATAGTAAAAGTAGGGAGTGTTCAACATTCTTTTTTAAGAGAATTTTCCCTAAAGATAGGAAGAAGAGAAGCCCCCAACTTGAACCCTAACCTTACTCTTTTCAAACTTAGCCTATTGTTTCTCTTGAGAGTGGAAAGGAGAAAAAACGTGAAAAATCTCATAAATCATGAGTAAATAGGTTTATATAGAGACTAAAGTCATTTAATTGAGTAAAGGACCAAAAATTCCTCTACCCAAATAAAAAATAAATGAAAGCCATGTTTTATACCATTGGGGATGGCACGCCCTTGTTGCGCCAATTTAAGGGTGTGGAACACCCTTATCGTGGAGCGAGAAGAGTGTGCCACTCTCTAATTGCAGACATTCACTAGTTTCATATAAGGGTGTGCCTCCCCCTATATAGCATGCCCTTAACGTGGACCTTTATTGTTTTGGTGTCCTGAAATATCCCGAAACGCGATAGAAAAATTCCAAAATGCATACTAATGGTCCCATTACCATCCTTTACCATAATTCTACTCAAAAACCACCGTTAAACACTTAGGATATATAAAATTAAATTCATTCAAAAATCTTGGGGTTAACATTAGTGGGCTCATTTTTAACGCATTTTAGACCCCATAACACTCGGGGTGTTACATTATCCCTTCTTAGGATTATTCATTCCCGAATAAGAGAGTAGGACAACTTTAGCACAATATAAGGGAGAACATTGAGGGACTCAAGAATAAACTCGAAATCCATTAAGAGAAAGAGTAAGATTCGAACCTCAAGCACTCTCGTCCAACATTAGAAACAAGAACGGGTATTTAGAATTCATTCCCTTTTCCGATTTCCACGCAGCATCTTCTACTTTTGGTTTCTCCAAAGCACCTTCACCGAAGCTATCTCCTTAGTTCTCAATTTCATAACTTGTCTGTCAAAGATTTTAGTTGAAATTTCATCAGAAGACAATAAATCTTCAACAACAATATTTTCAATGGGCACTATAGAGGAAGGATCACCCACACACTTTTTTAGCATAAACACATGAAAAATAGGATGAACCGATGCTAAACTCGTTGGTAAGTCCAATTAATAAGCAACCTTCTCAATTCTCCTTATAATTTGATACAAAATAATGTAACATGGACTAAGCACCCCCTTATTCTGAAATCTCATAACTCTTTTCATATGAGAAACCTTTAGGAACACCCAATCATCAACCTTAAATTCTAGCTCTTTTCGCCTCATATCCACGTAAGACTTTTGGTAACTTTGAGCAGTCTTAAGCCTTTCTCAGATAATCTTGACTTTCTCCATCGTTTGGTGTACCAAATCAGGACCAAAAAATCTAGTCTCACACACCTCATACCATTCAATCAAGGATCTACATCTCCTACCTTAAAGGGCCTCAAAAGGAGAAAGTTAGATATTTGAAGGATAACTATTATTATATTCGAACTTATTACGCAACAAATGATCAACCACACTTCCCTTAAATTCAATTACACAGGACCTTAGCATATCTTCTAAAGTCTGAATAGTACGCTTCGCTTGTCCATCCGTTTGAGGGTAAAAAATAGTAGTAAGATTCACCTGAGTACCCAACCCTTTGAAATGACCGCCAAAAATGCAAATAAAACTACGCACCTCGAGCAAAAATAATATACACTAGAGCTCCAAGCAACTAAACCATCTCTTGAATAAACAACTTTGCATATTTCTCTCTCAAGTAATTCATCCTCACAGGTAGAAAGTGAGTAGACTTGGTCATTCTATCAAAAATGACCCAAATGGAATTATATTGGTTTTGGGATCACGGAAGATTGGTAACAAAATCCATGTTGATTATTTTCCACTTCTACATAGGTATGGCTATCTCTTGGGAGGTGACATCAGGTCTCAAATGTTCAACTTTGACTTACTGACAATTGATCCATTTGGCAATGAAATTTGCTACATCTCTGTTCATATTGTTCTACCAGTACATCTCCTTTAAATCAGGATACATATTTGTTGCACTGGAGTGGATCATATATCTAGACACATGATCTTTGGTCAAAATCCTCTCTCTCAACCCATCTACATTAGGATGCATAATCTCCTTTTATATCTCAAAACATCATCTCCCCTGAGTTCGAATGCCATAACTTTCTACTGACCCGCATCTTTCTTGAATTTCATAAATATGGGATCATAGGCCTATTTCTCCTTAACTTCAATTCCAAGAGATGACTGGCTACATCATGAACAACCACTCCCCATCCTCGGAATCCAAAAGGTGAACTCCCAAATTAGCCAGTTGGTGGATATCCTTCGCCAATCCTCTCTTCTTCTTTTCGACATGAGGCAAACTTCCGATGGACAATTTGCTAAGAGCCTCAACAATAACATTAGCTTTACTTGGGTGGTAGTGCAGGCTCATGTCATAGTCCTTAAGAAATTAAAGCCACCTTCGTTTCCTGAGATTTAACTCTTTCTTTGTAAACACATATAGTAGGATCTTATGGTTTGAGTAAATATCCTCATACACTCCATATAACTAGTGATGCCAAATTTTCAACACAAACTAACCACTAACTCTAGATCATGATTTTGATAATTTCTTTCATGCATCTTAATTTGTCTAGAAGGATAAGCCATGAACTTACCATGATACATCAACAAACCCAAGTCCCATATGGGATGGATCACAATATATAACAAACCCCAGAGTACCCTCAGGTAGGGCCAACATATGAGCAGATATCAACCAATCGTTCTATTTCATAAAACGACCTTCATAAGAACCGGTCCATAAAAACTTTACTTTCTTATGAGACAACCTCATAAGAAGTACAACAATGGAAGAAAAACTTTTCACAAATCTCCTATAATAACCTTCCAGTCCCAAGAAGCTCCTAATATTGGTGGGATTTGTAGGCCGAGGGCATTTCTTGACCACATTAATCCTTTTTGGTCCACTTTAATCCCCTCACTAGAGACAACATGCCTGAGAAAAGTCATAACACTTAACAAAAATTCATATTTAGAAAATTTGCATTTAACTCTTGATCCATAAGATTCTGCAACACAATTTAGAGGTGATTTGTATGATATTCTTTACTTTTGGAATACACAAAGATGTTATCCATAAAAACTATGACAACGAAATCCAGGAACTATCTTAACACCCTATTCATAATGTTCATTAAGGTAGACAGGGCATTGGTAAACCCAAAGAACATGGCAAAAAATTTAAAATGGCCATAATGAGTTCGAAAAGTAGTCTTAGGAACATGAGCTTCCATAATCATTAGTTGATGATATCTCTAACTGAGGTCTATTTTAGAAAAATACTTGGCACCCTGAAGCTGATCAAAGAGATCACCAATCCTAGAAAGAAGATATTTATTTTTCACGATGACCTTTTTCAGTTGACGATAGTATATACACATCTGAAAAGACCCATCTTTCTTTCGCATGAAGAGTACATAAGCACCCTAAGTAGAAACCCTAGGATGGATAAAGCCCTTATCGAGGAGGTTTTTTAACTGCTCTTTCAACTCTTCCAGCTCTACTAGAGCCATTTTATACGGTGGGATGGAGATGGGACAAGTATCGAATAGAAGATTAATCCAAAAGTATATTTTCCTATTAGGAGGAATCCTGAGAAGATCATCAGGAAAAACTTTAGGAATGTCATTAACTATCGAAACATATTACAAAGAGGTACTTTCATAGTTAGAATCTTTGGCCCAAACTAAATAATGCAAGCACCCTTGGGATATCAATTTTTGAGCTCTAAGATAAGAAATAAACTTACCCTTACGTACTAGGGAACTCTCTCCCACTCTATCATCGGCTCATTGGGAAATGAAAACTAACCTTTAGGGTCCTACAGTCTAAAAAGCATAGCACGAGTGAAGCTAGTCAATTCGCAAGATTATATCAAAGTCTACCATATAAAGTTATATCAAATCGACCACAGTTTCCCTTTAAATGATGGACACAACACAACCCTTATAGACTTTTCTACAATAATAGAATCACCCACCGTGGTAGAAGCTGAGAAGGGGTCAAAAATACTTTTAGGACCAAAACCAAAGTGTATTTCCACATAAGGAGTCATATAAGATAGGGTGAAATCAAGATCAAGCAAGGCACATACATCATAAGAGAAAGCCTATAACATACCACTGATAACATCTGAGGATGCCTTAGATTTTTCATGAGTAGGAAGTGCATATAAGCACCCTAAAGTAGAACCCTTCACAATAGGAGTTGATGAAGTGGCGATCGAAGTCTTATTAGCCTAGATATAACCCTAGATGGGGAGAAATCTCACAACAAATGACTTGGCTGAGCACATCCAAAGTACAATTTACTTTTAATATGACAAAATCCATGATAAAACTCCCCACAAGTGCAACAAGATGGATAAGATGGTGCCGAATCAACTACACTATCTTGAGATAGGGAGATCTACTCTCTATGGCCATTACTAGGCTAGAAACACTAATTACCTGAAGGCTTAGGGACAGGAGAACTAGATGAGGGGTAAAATTTCCCCAAGTCTATCTCCTGGGCGAATGCCTACCCTCTTTTCTATTATTCAGTTGGCTCACATCTAGCTCTACATATTTAGTCTTCTTACACTGTTTTTACTCCACCCTACCTTACGTTCTTATCATCTACTATTGTATATTGACCGCCAATCGAGATATATCCATGCTAGTATTTAGCATAGTAGCCTTACACTCTAGTACCAAACATTGAGAAAGTTTTGAAGCAAACTTCCTCATCTTGGATCTCATATTAGCAATAAATTTAGAAGCATAACGAGACAGTTGGGTGAACTTTAGTGCATACCCCTTGACACTTCTTTTCCCCTGACTTAGATTCACAAACTCCTCGACCCTAGCTTCCCTCAACTCCTAAGGAAAGAAATGGTCAAGGAAGGCATTAGAGAACTCCTCCCATACTTTGGGCTCATCATCTTAACCCATCAACTTCTCCCACTCATAATACTACTTGTAAGATAATCCCATCAACTGATAATCAACAAAATCCACCCCCTTCTTATTACTAGCATGCAAAACTATAAAGATATTTTCCATTTTATTTATGAACACTTGAGGATCCTCCTCAACCTTAGCCTATACAGTTAGTGGATTCACCATCATAAGTTGACAAATTTAGGTGATCTCAGATAAGCCAATGATAGGGCCAACATAATCAGACTGATGGGACTACAATGCCATAATTCGAGCAAGCTTACAAATTGGCTAACGAAACTCAACATTAGAGAAATCCCTCAGTGGGGACTAAGTGTGGTTAAAACTAGCTCAAGGAGCTTGAGGAGGACATTTTGGAATGGGTGAAACCCAAGAGGAGAAGTGAAATTAGGTGTATAGGGATAATACTGAGTCTATATTCTGTGAGTAACCCAAACCTCCTCAACATTATGCCCAGTTGGGATGGAGGTTCTAACTAAATTCCTACGGAAGATTTTCATGGAGGCATGATCTAAAATGTGAGAAAGTTAGGAGATAGAGAAAACTCATAGTAACTAGACTCTCTAGCATGAAATAGAACACAAAGAAGGGAAACATTCCTAAATGTATCTTAGCCTTCCTCTTATAAGTGTGGCATGCTACACACCTATAAACAAGACTCTACTAGACACAACTGGTAAACACCCTAGGACCTTGAACTGTGCTCTGATGTAATGCTTATCCTAACCCAAATTGGGGCCTTGGCCGTGACGAGAACCCCAAGCCTACCAAGGCATGAGATGACCCCTGAAATATTCATCACGAACATAGTAAAATATGAAACATGTGAAAGCCAACCCATAATGTAAAGGGTTTTATAAATTATAAAATATTGTTTGAACATCAATTCCAAATCCAAAAATAATAACCCAATACTGTCTACAAGATTTTATCCATAAAACATCTACTTAGTTGGGACAAGACTCCGACTATGCCAAAAAAACCCAATGAAATTGTATAATAAAGTGAATTAAAAGTAACAAGGCCATATGAATGATGGAGGACTCACCACTTCTCACCAACTGCCTGATAGAATAACAAACCACGTAACGATGCACATGGTCACAAGAAAAGTATTTGAACCTACATCATGAAAGGATGTAGAATCCAAGGATGGTCAGTATGATGACTATTTCCATGCAACCAAAGAAAAAGGATAAAATATACATGCAGAAAAAAACACATGACCATACTCCATGATAAGAATAATAAAATAAGGGATAAGGAAACAAGGATCATAAGGATATAATAGTTCAAAACTTATTCCTGTACTATGTCGCTTTTCACCATCATCAAGTAACCTACAGTCTATAGAGGTTTGGTTCTCCCCAACCAGTGGGGCCTCCGTCTATGTTTACCACACATACTGTGGTTAGGAAAAAATTACCAATAGACTAGAGTCACCATATTATTCTCATGTTAAGGACCTTATTTTGTCGTCAATTTTAAGTACGACATGCCTATATTTCTGGAGATGGTCAAAAGGAATTACGCCTTCAAGGAGAAGCTACCTAATCCCCTTTTTAGACTAATTTAAACATTTTCCTTATTTTAGTTAAGGAGGTTTTCATTAAGGCATTCATTTATTGGTATTGTCATACCAAGACTTGCAAGTCATTCGTATCATGCCAAGGAAATATTATCCTAATATATTATGGACTCCATCACCCCATCATTAAAAAACATAAGCATACACATCGTCAATCATAAAAATATCAAAAACAAGTCATAAAGTTCCACATTTTTAATGCTTCAAAAGGGATTAGGTGTCATTTTAGTTCATCATCTTAATCCAATCCTTTTCGAGTTACTTGAAGGTTATGATTTCCAAACATGAATAATATACAACCATTTGAAAGTTACATAGTGAAATGCATATTTTTGCTCATTATGTTCGAATCACTAAAGTATCCACAAATGGTAAGAAATAGTTGTATAAAGAGGGAAAATATCATATTTAATATTTGTAATAACAATTCTCGATCCCTACTTTAAATCATCAACAAAATAAGTATATCAATAATGAATATTACACTTTAGGATAGTAATTAACGTAGGTAGTATTTAATATATCTTTTTAAAGAGAATTTTCCCTAAAGATAGCAAGATAAGAAGTACCCAACTTGAACCCTAACCTTACTGCTTTTCAACCTTAGCCTTTTATTTTCTCTTGTAACTGGAGATGAGAAACAACATGAAAAATCTCATAATGGATGAGTAAATAGGTTTATATAGGGACTAAAGTCATTTATTTTTATAAAAGACCAAAACACCCCCGGCCCAAATAAAAAATAAATAAAATATGTATTTGCGCCAACCCAAGGGTGTGGCATGCCCTTACCGTAGAGCGAAAGAGCGTGGCATGCTCTTATCGCATATTGTCATAGATTTTGCATAGGGGTGTGACTCCATCTCCATAGTACTCCATTAACGTAGGCCCTTACTATTTTAGTATCCCAAAATATCCTGAAGCGCGATTGAAAAACTTCAAAACACATCCTAAGGGTTCCATTATCATCCTTTACCATAATTCCACTAAAAAACCACTGTGAAACATTAAGGAGATATCAAATTAAATTGATTGAAAAATCTTGGGGTTAACATATGTAGGTTAATTTTAAATGCATTCTAGACTCCGTAACACTCGATGTATTACAGATTACAATTAATCTAACATTAGTACTTTGATTACACTATTAGATTATTGTTCTTTTACTTTGACTATCTATTGGCTCTCTCATTACTTTTGTCTCTTTCAATATTTTATTATAACTTTTACTATGTATTTCTTTCAAACTTTGTTTGGTTTTACGTTAAATCAACTTTCTTGAGTCGATGGCCTATTTGAAATGGTTTTTCTACCCCATAAAAGTAGGATTAGGTCTACATGCATCCATCTTTCCCAGGTCCCTTCTATGAGAGTATATTGGATATGTTGTTATTGTCAGGGTTGGGCCTATGTTCTATATCGTGTACTCAACAAGTATCATCAATAACCAACTCTAATCCAAAGCGATGGCAAAAACCACCACAACTATCCAAGGTTTTTTTCTAATAGATCAATAACTTATAAATACACCACTTCATCCTATCAAGGTAATCTAAAATTACAGTCTTAAGATCAATATTCTACAGGGTAGTCACATAGGTCTAAGTTAGTCAATACTACTCATTTATGATCAATAGTTAAGGAAAGTAAATTATGAAATAGACTCACTAACATTATATACCAGGCTCAGTCAAACATGTTCAACCAGTAATCTAGGAGACAAATAGTGTGTTGTGTGAAATTAAGTGTATAGCATGTTGTTAATTGGTATGATACAATAGTCTCTCAAATCAAGTCATAGTCAGAATCCACGTCTCATAATGTCTCAACCTCTTAGTTAACAAAAGATGATATAAAATAATGAAAGGAAGTGCAATGGATTCTTAATACACAATAGCATAAATAATGTTCAATTACGGTAATACAATACAAAAGTTAATAAACAAGGCAATGTCAAACCATAGCAAGGAAAGCAATGTAGTGCTTTGCAAATGAGGTAATACAATCCAGAGATAATGGTCTGCATTTTGTATGCACCTTCCTATCCTCAACGCATTAGTACATGACCCATGGGGGGGTTCGCAACCCATATAAATTTAAAATCTCATTCTCATGTCTCAAATTAAACTTACTGGCACATCCCTCAGTATAGACATTTTATAAAGTGTCTAATTTTCTCATAAAAGTTAGTATTTCTCAACCAACCTTAATGGCACATCACTCGATATAGGCATTTCATAAATTATTTCTCATTCACCTCTCTGGCAATTATTCACAGATCAAGGGATTTATATTATGGTTCTCAGAGGTACAAATTTCTCATGAATATGTATATATGACATAAGGATATAATGCTCATAACTAATCAACATAAAGAGGATAATCCACTCAATACATGTAAAAGTAAGCTCAAAATCAACTCAGTGTGTCAAATATTAATGATATTAGCCCTCATCCAACACCACTAAAATGAATTGTTATGTAACACAAAAATAATATCATCTCACCCATGTATCAACAATGTGAAAAAAGAAATTAAATGCACAAATAATAAGAGCAACAATATAATTTCAAGCCTCCACATAGGTATTAGGCATTATAATAATGTTTTCTCTCTAGCCAATAATAACATGCACATAAGCATCCACTCAAGTACACGATAATAAATAATTGCTCAAGTTAATAATAATGTTCACATTGGCCCTCGTACAACAAAAAAAAATTAACAACCCTAATAACAATATATTGCAAAACTTCCCAAATCTAACTTGTTTCATACGATAAGTACCATATTTTTCAAGGATATCATCATTAGACTCCAATTACTTAAGGAAACTACGCTAGTTATTTTATGCCCTAATAGGAGAATCCAAACTCTGATATTCACATAAATTATCACAAGTTCATTTATGCTCTATGTATTCTCTAAAACTCAATCTTTCCATCACAAACAATTATAACATAATTATCCCCTAAAAGATCACTAAGCTCTAATCATCACTATCAAGTCCACTAAACACAATTTCAAGTTCTAAAAGAGCTATTCACTATTAATTTGTTCAAAGTTAATAAGCCAACTATCTACAACCCATTCTAAGCAAATCCTCAAGAAGGAAGACTAACTAAGGTAAAAAATTATACAACTAAAATTCATTAATAGTCTTTGGTACCCGCAGATATGCACTAAGTGGGAGAACCAACCCTAAACGATTCACAAATACAAGAAATAAATATACAATGCATAAAACTTCATAAGAATTAAAAGTACATCTCAACATGCCTTTAAAGAAGATCCACAAGTCAAAACTCAGTCCAAGGCAATAACCAGAAGTTCTACTCCCTCAAATCAACACCAAACGGGTCCAATCTAATTAGATATGACATCTATATGTCAAAAGAAATCCAACAATACACATATCGACTATATTAATTTCGATTCCAAAATCTGCTTTTAAAATTTATTTTCAAAAACATTAGAATAAAATTGATACGTGTAATAATATTTGAATGTAGAGAATAAAAATCTAGGGTTATGTTCTCCATATTAATAGAGGTCAGTATCTAAAAATTCATGCAAAAATAAGTGAAAATCAAACCTCAAATCGAAGAAAACCAATATTATACTTTACCTGGCAAAATCACAATAATCATACTAAAAATAAAGGATTTGAAGTTGTTTGGAAGATGAAATCAATGAAAAATAATGAATACAAGATTTAATAATTTAGCCACAGAAGAAATTTCAAAAAATCCTTTGAAATCGCTTTAATTTGAGCTCTCAAAGTCCAAAAATGAAGAAATAAAGTTTTGAGTTGAGAATGGAAATTAAATTCTGCCCAGACAATAAATGTCCTTTGAGAGTGCAAGCCCTAGGCTGCGAACGCGAATGTCAACATGACTCATGTCCCGCATTCACGATGAGGCCTTCGCAAACGTGATGAAGACTGACCTGAATTTGACCAACTCAACCCTTTTCGAACCTTGTTAGGAAACCATAACTGCGATGAACAATTAGGTCAACTTGTGTGAGCACAGTCCCATAATCGCGTTCAAAATTAGTAGTTTGTTCCTTCTCTGCATAAGTGAAGAATGTGTAACAACTACCCTAGAAATAATAGTTCAGCAGATGGGACTTGGAAAATAGTCTCAATTGGACCTTCGAGATTCGTTTAGAAATTCATAAAATTAAATTAATAATGCTACTGGGCTATTTTCAACGTTGTGGGATCAATACAACCATGATATTTATAAAAAAAAAGTGGCCATTTACAATGAATTAGCCCCAGAAACTCCGTTTTGGTTATTTTATCAAGATTCTCTTTTAAGAGGTCAAAATAAAAAACAAGGGCTCAGGGCCCGAACTAGCTACTCTACTAATCCAAAATCAATATTTTTGATCTAATGAAACTGTCCAAATGACCATCTGAAATTTGAATCACAAAATATTTACCGAATCAAACTATCCCTTTTAAGGATATTTAAAATCATAAACTCAAATATAATCCTTCCAAATGCATTGAGGATCATGTAGGCCATCTCCATAACTCGTAAATGAGATAAATAATCATGGAGAAGGACAAAATAGTTAAATCACAGAAATTACAATAATTCACTCTGAGGGTTGTTATAGAGATAACCATCTTCAGGGAAAATTTTAGCCTACAAAAGTCTCTTCTTTAAATCTTTGAGTGTCAACATGCATGTTTGAAGCTCCCGAACAGCCGCGATCCCTAAATTTTGAGTCTGCAACTGATTATTGTTATTTAATTACATTTAAACATTATTTCATACTTAAGATCATATATTTTAAATTTTAAATTTTCTTTTTAAAATTTTGTGCCCATCTAAATAGGGTTCATATAAATCAAAACTGACAGAATAATGAAGATGGTTACATTCTTTCCTTGAAATTGTTTGCTAGCTACACATCAGTACAAATTCAAGAATGGAATGGGCATGAGCAAAATCCTTTTGGGTTATCATAAGGAGACTAGTCATATAGGATACTTGAATATCCAATATCACAATTAACGTACATGGTGATGATAATGATGCATCTTCATAATGATAAGTAAATAATCACGTGATATGTTCAATAATATTTTGAAATAAGGCATAAAAAGAGATTCTAATTATGGTGAAAAGGTAAACTACATGCTTAAACTAAGTAGTAGTCTTATCACCCTTTAACTTATTTTTCATATTATTTACACACACACCCCATACCCCACTTTTACCCCATACTACATAATGGTTCTATGTAATTACTCCCTCCCCCACCTACCCACCCATGTCCAAACTTATATTTTCCATATTATTTATCACCTCCTAGTACAGAAAACAAATAAAAATATATATATATCCTGTGCATACGTGCATAAATATTAGGCAAAAAAGGAAATTTTATTGTCTTATTTAATTTGATTGTTCCAGACTCAAATCAACGGAGCCTCATCGCCTCAAACACATAAAGTACAAAGTAAATATTGTGAGTAATATTTTGCATCCCTCGTGTACATAGCGATTTTGATGGGTGATTAAATTTGATGTTTTTGAGTTTTTATTTTATTCAAATTAATGAAGGTATACGGGAAGGAGAAATAGGAGAGGATATTGCAATATGGGAAATTAAATTCCCACCAATAAGATGAAAGTTCAACTAACCAACCAACCAACCTGCTAAAATTCTCTTAGAGTTTCTTGTATTTTTTGCACAAAAATAATTAAAAGTTGATTATATTTCCCCTCAATTTGTCATATTTGGAATGAAGTTTAAACATAACAGGCTTTCAATCTCTTTTTGCCCCTTCTGTAATTTGTGGTATCAATGTTATATGTTGACTAATTTTTCAATATCAATCATGTGCAGTGTCTTGTTATGGTCCTGTTTTTTAGTATTAAGTGGAATTAAGTTTTACTAAGTCAATTTCTATATTTTTTATATTTACTATTTTAGCAAATCAGTGGACACGTTGTTAGCAGTGTTTTACCCCTGCTTCACCACTATCTTTAGTTCCTATTTTTTAGGTTTAGTTGTTAAGTTTAAGCTTGTAAAAGGACACTTGATCTTCTTGTTTTATGCAGTTGCATTAAAAAGTAAGAAAAAAATATGAGTCTTTCTTTCTCATCACTTTCCCAACTTTTTTTACTCTTCTTTCTTCCAACAATTTTGGTATCAGAGTCAAGTTTCTTCACCTGGGGGCCAAAGAGAGGGTGAGAAGAAGAGATTTTAAAATGCAAGAGAGAAATCCATCATCTTTAGATAAAAATATGGCAGTGAACATGAATTTGAATTCTCAACCTTTTCTAATTTTTAAAGGGGTGAATTATCAGTTTTGGAGTCTTAAGATGAAGATTCTTTTTAAGTCTCAAGAGCTATGGGGATTGGGGGAGAATGGATTTCCAGACCCGGATGAAGGCCACACATAACAGCTCCGAAAAAATCACTGGAAGGATTCAAAGGCACTATTCCTGATTCAACCAGCCCTTCATGATGATATCTTCCCCAAAATTTCAGCAACGGAGATATCCAATAAAGCTTGGGAAATTTTGCAGTCAGAGTATATGAGAGATAAGAAGATAATTGTAGCTAAATTTTAAATTTTACGTCATGATTTTGAAACTTTAAGCAAGAAAAAATGTGAATCCATGCACGACTATATGTCTAGAGTCTCTGCAATTATTAATCTGATGAAGTCTTATGGAGAAAAAATTACTGATGAAATTATTATAGCAAAGGTTTTGAGGTCTTTAACCAGTAAGTTTGAGTATGTGGTTGCTGCTATCGAAGAATCCAAGGACTTATTTGACTATACGTTTGATGAATTAATGGGTTCTTTGTTATCTCATGAAGATAGGCTAAACAGACCCCTTGAGAAGGTTGAAGAAAAAGCATTCCAAGTAAAAGAGGAGACATCTTTCTCCAAAGAAAAATCCTTTATTTTTCTAGTACAGGTAAAGGAAGAGGCGGTTTTCATGGCCAAGGTTGAGGCTGCGAAAGAGGTAAAGGACAATTTAGTGAGTCACGTCAGCCCAAGAGTGACTTGTAATGCTGTTATTGCAAGAATTTCAATAACAACATATTAAAATTCAATAACACGTCAGCCCAAGAGTGACTTGTAATGCTGTTATTGCAAGAATTTTAGTGACTTGTAACACTGAAGCATATTATTGGACCAAATGAAGAGATGACCAAAACCATGCCAATCTCTCTAAGAAAGTTCATAATGAAAGTATGTTGTTCATGGCTCATTCTCCAATTACTGACAATTCTGATGGTTTTTTTATTATTGATAGTGGATGCTCGAATCATATGTCTGGTACAAAGTCTCTATTTACCGATCTTGATGAGTCAAGAAAAAGTGAAGTTTGACTAAGTGATGACAAACAAGTACGAGTTGAAGGCAGGGGTATCATAGCCATCAAAACAATGCAGGGTAATTCTAAACTTATCTGTGATGTGTAATTTTTTCCTAGTTTTGCTTGCTAAGTGTTGGACAATTGATGGGCAATGGTTACTCTGTTCCGTTTGATAATGATTCATGCATCGTTAATGAAAAGAATTTTGGTCAATCTGTTGCAATTGTGCCTATGACTCCACACAATATGTTTCCCCTTAATGTTTTAAATATTGTTAAAAATATGTTAGTTGCTAAAGGTGTTAATGGAACTCAACTTTGGCATCTTCGCTATGGTCATTTGAATATTAATGGACTTAAATTGTTGACTATCAAAAACATGGTGATTCGTTTACCAAAAGTGGGTGATCATGAGTTATGTGAAGGGTGCATATTCAGAAAATAAATTAAAAAATCCTTCCCAGAAAGAAAATCTTGGAGGGCTAGTAGTTGTCTTGAGCTTGTAAACTCTGACTTGTGTGAGCTGATGAAAACTGAGTCATTAGGAGGGAGTCAGTACTTTCTTTTATTTATTGATGACTATATCTATATGAGTTAGTCTTACTTTTTGAAGTTCAAATCTGAAACATTTGAGAATTTTAAGAAATTCAAGGCCCTCGTGGAGAAGCAATCAGGCTACATCATAAAAGCCCTTCTCACAGATCATGGTGGTGAATTTTTATCTAATGATTTTAATTTATTTTATTGTGAAAATAAAATTTTTAGGGTGCTTACAACACCATACACGCCGTAGCATAATAAAGTCTCCTAGTGAAAAAATCGCACGGTGGTTGAGATAACCAGAAGCCTACTTAATAGAAGGGGACTTCCAGTTCACTTTTGGGGAGAAGCAGTGGCTGCAGCTATGTACCTCTCGAACATCTCTCCAACAAAAGTTGTTTTGGATCTAACTCCATAGGAAGCATGGATGGGACAGGAACCACGAGTAAGCCACTTGAAAGTCTTTGGTTGTATAACTTATGCTTTGGTTAATATATATTCTAAACAAGATGAAAAATCAAAGAAATGCATTTTCATTGGTTATAGTCCTCAATCCAAAGCATATAGACTATATAATCCTACTAGTGGAAGAGTGATTATCAACAGGAATGTTGTTTCCAACAAAGAAGCAGCCTAACATTGGAATGACGAGAAAGAAGATTTAGTAATCCATATTCAAGTCCAATCAGAAGGTGAGCATACAACGATTCTTAAATCTATAGGTTTTGATCCTTCCTATTTTTCCAACAGTGATAATAATCATTCTTCTCATAGCAGTAGTAGCAACAATTCTAATCCAGCATGTTCCCACTCTCCATCTTCAGCGTCATCCAGTAAAATGCCACTAATAAAGTTTTGGTCACTGGAAGATATTTATGCATCTTATAGTTTTCCTTGTTAGTTGTTGAACCAGAATGTTATAAAAAAGCTGAAAAGCAACCTGAGTGGCAGAATGAAATGATTGAAGTGATCCAGGCTATTGAGAAAAACCAAACCTGAAAGTTGGTTGATCTTCCTGAAGGGAAGAATGTTATCGGGCTAAAATGGATATTTAAAATGGAGTACAATGTTTATGGAAGTGTCAAAAGGCATAAATATCAACTTGTTTAAAAATGATATTTCCATAAATAAGGCATCGACTTTGAAGAGACATTCTCACTGTATCTCACTTTGAAATAGTTAGACCTACTCTAGCCATGGCTACTCAAGAAGGTTGGCCTGTGTACCAATTTGATGTTAAGTTTTCCTTCCTAAATGGAAACTTACATGAAGAAGTATATGTCTCTCAACGTGAAGGCTTCATATTTAGTGAAGGGAAGAGAAAAGTGTACAAATTGAAGAAGGTATTGTATGGTCTAAAGCAATCTCCATGGGCATGGTATAGCAAAATTGATTCTTTTTGCAAGAGCAACAGTTCAGAAGAAGTGAGAATAAACTCATATTTTATGTGAAAAAATGAGGTAATGGTTATTTTCTAATTGTCTGTCTTTATGTCGATGATATTATATACATGGGCTCTTGTGAATCTATTGCCTTTTGAATTTAAGAGTTGTATGATGGGTAAATTTGAGATGTCTGACTTGGGTATGCTACATTATTTTCTTAGGCTTGAGGTAAAACAAGGTTCAGATGGAATCTCTATTTCACAAATAAAAAATGCTACTAAACTTTTACAGAAGTACAATATGTTGAATTGTAATCCATATCTCATCCCCATGAATATGAATATGAAACTAGTACTTGATTATGGTACAAGTTAAGCAAATGCTTCTTATTTTAGAAGCTTGGTTGGTGGTTTAAACTATTTATCACACACAAGTCCCGATATAGCATTCTTTGTCATCCAAAAAGATCTTGTGATATGTTGCTGGAATAATAAGGTATGGAATTTTGTACTCAAAAGTATCAGACTTCATATTAATTGGTTTTACTGATAGTGATTAGGCAGGTAGCTTGGAAAATCGTAGGAGAACATTTGGGAATGTTTTTAGTCTTGTCTCTGGAGCAATCTCATGGAGTTTAAGGAAACAAGATACAATCGCCTTGTTATCTTTGAAAGAAGAATACATGGTTGCAACTTTATCCACTTGCCAAACAATTTAGTTAATAAAGTTGTTAGTGGATCTCTAACAAGAGTAGATTGGTCCTAGTGAAATATGGTGTGACAACAATGCGGCAATTGCTATTACAAAAAATCATGCATTTGACAATAGGAAGAACAACATGGACATCTACTATAACTTCATTTGCAATCTAGTTGTTGGTGAAATAGTCTTATTGAAATTTTATGTCACAAATGATCAGGTTGTTAATGTTCTTACGAAATCGTTTCCGCGCATCAAGCATGATATCTTCAGGCTACAAATGGGAGTATGTGATTTTGAAGAAAGGGGGAGTGCTAACTAATTCTTTAATATCAATCATGTGCAGAGTCTTGTTTTGGTCCCGTGTTTTAGTATTAAGTGGAATTAAGTTTTACTAAGTCAATTTCTGTATTTTTTTATTTACTGTTTTAGCAAATTAGTTGACACGTTGTTAGTAGTGTTTTACCCCTTCTTCACCACTATCTTTAGGTCTTATTTTTTAGGTTTAGTTGTTAAGTTGTAAGCTTATAAAAGGGCACTTAGTCTTCTTATTTTATACAGTTGCATTGAAAAGTAAAAAAAAAGTATGAGTTTCTTTCTCATCACTTTGCCGACTTCTTTTACTTTTCTGTCTTCCAACAGCTATAATGATAAAATCAATGAAAGAAATGATATCCAAGCAGTAGCCCAATCTTTAAATTTTTGAAAAGTATTAAAGAATTTTACTCTTATAATTAGGTTCAAACTTTAAATCAGCCTTTTGTGAAAAGTTTTTAATATTTTTACTCTTTTTTCATACTCTCTTTTACCATTAATAAATATGATTAAGCATACATGTAATCTAGTACTTCCCTTGCAATATTACATGGGGAACAGTAGGAAGTTATTTCACGTTTATTATGTAAAAATCAATATTACTAACTTTATGTTTTGATTCTTATGATCATTCAAATTTACAATGTCTCAAGTTTAAATCAATACTTTGAAAGGTAGTTTTAGGACTTTTTTTTAATGGTGCACTAACAAATCGGCTCGAGGCATATGCCCTCTGACTGTAAGCCCTAAACTCACCTAACGCTCAATATTGTATAATAGACCTTACATACACGTGTGAAATTATCAGTTATGATTTTTCATCCTCATAATTTCTTAATGAATAATGTTTGATAATTTTATTAATCTATAAATAATAATATGGAGAATAACTCAAATAGTAAGTCATAGAATACGCTAATCGCATCTCCGGTGACTTATCAAATGTGCCAACCTCATCTCCGTCGGTCTCTGTTTTCTTGGCTGGTTATCTTGTCTGTTTGAGATTATTTACTGGTTTCTGTTTCTCTATATTAATATTCGGTGTCTTGTTATTTTCTACTAGTGTTTTAGTCATCTTTAATGTTACGCATAGTATTTGTAGTGTGGTATTGGAAGTATCATTATGGACTACACTATTTCTTGGGATGTGTGTTTTCAATATTTTTGGCTTGTGATGTCTTTGGTGGATGTGTTTGATTGTATTAGTTTAAGTTCATGTCCTCAAGTGTGGTTGGATTCGGGGTTGGGGTTGGGGTAAAGGTTTAGAACGAGGTTAGGGGCATGTGGGTAAAGGTGTTAAGGGAGACCTTAGGTTGAGAGTATGGTCTTGGAACATAGGGTCTTTATCGAAAAAGTCCATAGAGATAGTGAAAAATCTTAGGAAGAGATGAATTAATATAGCTTGTCTCTAAGAAACTAAGTGGGTAGGTACTAATAAGAGGGTAGTATACATTTTTAAGTTGTTGTACTAAGAAAGCGTGAGGAATACGAATGGAGTAGGTATCCTAGAAGATGATGATCTTAGCGAGAAAGTGATAGAGGTTCGGAGTATTAACTATAGGATGATGTCGATTAAATTAGTTATTAGAGGTTCTTCTTGGATTAGTATAGTGGTATGCCCCACATGAAGGCTTGGATTATGAAGAGAAGAAAAGCTTTTGGAAGGCATTGGATGAGATGGTGTAGGGCATCCCAAGTAATGAGAAGCTTTTTATAAGATGGGATTTCAATGTGTATATAGAAATAACTAGAAAAGTGTTAGATATCTCGAGAGGCCGCTCAGGAAAGAACAAAGGGGAATGGTGGTGGATTAGAGAGGTAAAGGGAGTTGTTGATGCTAAGAATAAGATGTATGCAATTTTCGCCGAGAGTAAGGATGAAGGAGAGAAACATAAGAATAGAGAGGAGTATAAGATTGCTAAGAGAGAGGCAAAGTTGGCGGTCACGATGGCTAAGGATATAGATTTTGAGAGTTTATAGATAACATAAGAAGTTCAGGATAGCCAAGGTTAAGGAGAAGAGGGATTATGGCCTTGACCAAGTGAAGTATATTAAGGAGGCAGATGATATAGTTTTGGTGGAGGATATTCTGATTAAGAGGAGATGACAGTCTTACTTTTATAACCTCCTGAATGAAAGAAAGGATACTACCATTGTTTTTGTGGATTTGAAGCACTCTGAGAGGTTTCACAACTATAATTATTGTAGGCGCATTAAGGTTTAGGAGGCTAAGGGGGACATTCATAGGATGCACAAGGGTATAGCAACCGAGCCAGATGAGAGTTCGGTGGATTTATGAAAATTCATAGAAGAGGTAGGTATGGAGTGACTGAATGGATTGTTTAACATAATTTTTAGGACAACAAAGATGTCTGAAACATAGAGGTTGAGTACAATGATTCCTTTTTGATGATAGGCGAATTTACGCACCTATATCAATATATTTTTCTCATATTTTAGCCTAGTTTTGAGAACAAATTATATATTTCATGCACTTTTAGTCCTTTTTCCTGTAAATGAGCTAACGAACATGATTAGTAAAGTTTCAGGTATAAATGATGCATAATTCAGCATTTTATGGCTTACTTGACGCTAAAGAAAGCTCACGGAGGAAGGGAAGGGAGTTTACACGCCTAAGGACCAAAACTGCAGCATGGAAAATCTGTCCCGGGCTAAAACAGCATTTCTGAAGACTTTGGGGGACCAAAACTGCTGCATGAAAAATCTGTCCCGGGCTAAAACAGCAATTCTGAAGACTTTGGGGACTTACAGACACAAAGCTGGATTTTGACAATGATACATTAACCTAGTACAATTAGGTTATGTATTTCATTATTTTATTTGGATTATGATAATGTTACATTAACCTAGTACAATTGGGTTAAGTATTACATTAGCCTAGTAGGATTTGGTTAGATATTTTATTTATCTAGTAGGAGTAGGATATGGGTATTATAAATACCCTATCATGCTAGAGATTTTAAAGGAAGGAGGGAGGAAGGAGGGAGAACACAATACTTCCTTCCATCCCTCACATCTTCCAACATCTTCTTAACTTCTCGTCTTATAAATCAATTCTATTTTCTTCTATTCTTCTATTCTTAAATTCCGCAACAAGAGAAACGTTACTTTGCAAGAAATCACACCTAAACGCCTACCAATCTTGTGCTACACGAAATTGATCATTATTGTGGTATAATAACAATGTCAATTGTGGTTTTCTTCGCATTCATGGGTAACTAAACTTCTCTGTTGGGGTTATGGAAGCCGTATGAGATACTATCTATTGCTGTGAGTTTGTGAGTTCGAGGCACATATATTGCTTATATCATTATTCTCTTCATCTTAATCTACATTCTTTGCTGTTGCAAACGCAAGAATACGCCAGTCTAATATTTAACTTGTTCGAGAGAAAAGTTATTTGTCTGGAAAAGAGATAATGTCAAGGTAGTAGGACACCCTTTCCTATTAAAAAGCTAGTGCCGTAACTGGACTAACCTCTTGGAGAATTCGTACCGTTAGACACGCTTTAAGCTCGAGAGAGTTAAAGTGAAATAGTCCTTGTTTAGGTCGAGAGACGCTTGGATTTACCATCGACTACAATCCTCTATAAGCAATTGCATGTCAGAATTCTACACACTCATAGCCAATAGAGACGTATACCTCAGAAGGTGGACATAACCCCAACGCCTCAATTCTCATTGTTTACAACTTACGTAACAATCTTTCTCTTTTACTTTGCTATTTTCAACTTTTATTTAATTGTTTTGGTGACACATTACAATCCCCCCTTTTTACGAGACTTGCACCAAAAGTTTAGTAATCTTGCTTACTTGTTGGCCAAGCTATTCCCTGTGGGATCGATACCCAACCCAGTTGGGTTCTATATTTGCTAATGACCGTTTTACACTCCTACGAGAGCTGTAGATTGAGCGTTATCAAAAATTGGCGCCGTTGCCGGGGAATACAAGTGTCAATTAAGTTCGTAATAATTACTAGACCCTTTGGTCAAAGACTCTCGTACTTTTACTTTTAGTTTTCGTTTTTGTTTACTGCAGGTTTTTTGTTCAGTACATCAATGGATGCTCAACGTAAAATACCATTCGATGATGATGATGATGATCTTGATGGAGCCGGAGCCACTAGAGCTATAATTCCACCACCATTAGCGCCCGGAGCCAAGTTCAATATCACAAGCACCATGATTCAGTTATTGTAACTCAAGGGATTATTTGGTGGACTAGCAGGCGATGATCCAAATATGCATCTCATCAACTTTATTTCTACATGCAAGTCATTTGACAATCCTGGAGTTGGTCAGAATGCAATTCGGTTACGCTTATTTCCATTGTCTCTGTCTGGGGAGGCAACACTATGGTTGAATGGGCTGACTCCTGATTCAATTACAAATTGGAGGCAATTGAGAGACGCTTTCCTAGAAAGATTCTTTCCGCTTTCCAAAAGGGCACAATTGAGAGATGAAATCAGCAACTTTCATCAGCTTCCCACTGAAGCTCTTCATGAAACATGGGAGAGGTTCAAGACAAAGCTAGCGAGATGCCCAAACCATCACATAACTATTGTTCACCTAATGGAGATACTTTACAGAGCCTTGAATTCAATAACTAAACCAGTGGTGGATAATGCGGCTGGAGGATCATTCATGGACCTCACCTTTGGTCAAGCAAGCAATATGCTAGATCGTATGACGAAGCAAAGTAGAGCTTGGCATACCAGGGATTCTGAGGTAGCAAGCTCCACTTTATCTATTGGCCTGACCACAGACCAAAGAAGAAGACAAGAAGAACGTGATCAAGATATGGCGCACATGAAAACACAGATGGATCTTCTTACAAAGCAATTATTATCAGGGAAGACCGACAAAGTGAAAGTTGTGGCGCTAAAAGAAAGAGACGAATCTGATTCGGAAGAAGAAGCCAACTACTTGAATAATCAGGGGGGTTTCCGAGGCAATGCCCAAGGAAACCAAGGTCGGAACTATTATGGTAAATCTGGAAACATGGACCAAGGTAGTTGGAAGAACAAGAATGAAAATAGTGGTTTGTACGTTCCCCCTGGTAGACGTGATACCACCACATCTAATTCTGGAAGTATGGAAGACATGATGGCTAAATTATTGAAAGGAGTGGAAGCAACGAGCGCGGGAGTTACTGAGGTAATCAATGATTTGTCCTCCATGAAACAACTAGTTGATTCTCATTCCACTTCAATCAAGCAAATAGAGCAGCAACTGAGCCAACTTTCAGCAGCACTCAATCAAAGAAAGGCTGGCACTTTACCTAGCGATACTGTGCAAAACCCAAGGAATGATGGGTCATGCATGGCCATCACTACCCGAAGTGGTAAGGTGCTGGAAACTTCAGAAAAAGGCAAGCAAGTGGTTGACGAAGTAGCGGACATGGATAATAATGCAAAAGGAGAAGATGCCGCAACAACCAATCCTGATGTCAAGGATGTCACGCCCAGTGACGTGCAGCCTAAAAAAATGGAAAAACGGAAGCAAGAGGAGAAGAAAGCCATGGAGAGAACACTTCCATACCCACCACCACCTTTTCCCCAAAGATTGAAGAAGGTGGCGGATGACACTAAGTTCAGCAAATTTATGACTATGTTGAAGCAGCTGACCATTAATGTTCCATTGGTAGAGGCACTTGAACAAATGCCTGGGTATGCGAAATTTATGAAAGATCTTTTGACTATGAAGAGGGCAGCAAGTTATGAGCTGAAGGATGATGTACATCATTGTAGTGCAATTGCTACCCGATCGATAGTTCAAAAGAAGGCCGACCCCGGTGCTTTCACTATTCCTTGCACCGTCGGATCTTTGAATTTTGCCAAAGCATTATGTGACCTAGGAGCCAGCATCAACTTGATGCCATTATCGATCTACAAGAAGTTGGGGTTTGGAGATCCTACACCAACTAACATGAGGCTTGTTATGGCGGATAGGTCGGTAAAACGACCGGTTGGTATTCTATGTGATGTCTTGGTAAAGGTTTCTTCATTTATCTTTCCAGCAGACTTTGTCATCTTGGATTGTGAAGCAGATTCAGAGGTTCCCATAATCTTGGGACGTCCTTTCCTTGCAACTGGAAGTGTGCTTATTGACATGAAAGATAATGAGCTTTTGTTTCGAATTAATGACGAAGTGGTCCGCTTTGATATATGCAAAGCCATGAAGCATCCCAGCGATATGAATGAGTTATCTGTAGCTGATGTTCATCATGAGGATATGAAAGCATTATCTATAGAGAAACAGCCTAATGTTGAGCCATTGTCTGCTGCGCCACTGAAAGTTGAGCATGAGGATAATGAAGATTATGAAGAACTTATGGGTGCTCTAACAGAAATAGAGTCTTATACTCCTAAGCAACCGGATTGTGATCTCAAGAATCAACCAACAGCGAAGACTTCCCTTGAAGAGCCACCAATGCTAGAATCGAAAGAGCTCCCCAATTATCTAAGGTATGTGTTCTTGGAAAGTATAAAGATACTTCCGGTGAGTGCGGATGATTTAAGTAAACAGCACGTAGACGCTCTCATCTCTACTCTGAAGAGATACATGAGAGCTATGGGTTGGGCTATTGATGATATAATTGGTACCCCTCCTACAAGTAAGCCTCATTGTCGTCTGAATCCATTCAGAAAACGATCCACCATCTATCCCGACGAAGTCTGAGTACTCGAGGTAACTATGTCATGCCGCGACAATAAATAAGGCGCTAGATGGGAGGCAACCCATCGTTTTATCGTTTTATCGTTTCTTCTAGTACTTGTTTTGATTTTGATAAATGAAAAATCCAAAAATAAGAGTCGTGCCACGACCAAAACTAAGGCGCTTGGTGGGAGGAAACCCATCGTACTAATCGTTTTCATTTGTTTGAGCAAATATAGGTGCAAAAAGTAGTCAACGAGGAGATTGATTTCAATTGACAATTTGGACGCATTATATGGTAAAGTTGGTAAGTTAGGAAGGGTGATGCATAAGGCTATGGATTGAGCCTTTCTCACGCCAAAATAGGCTTCGAGGAAGGCTAGGCCTTGGTAAAACTAGGCCACGAATGATGCACAACCTATCTTATAGCCTAAGGTCTCATAATCTAGTGTGCTATACACTATGCGCCGCCTATTCCTAGGTATGCTTTTGACTATGCGCCGCCTATGCTATGGCATTTGGTCTCATATCTCATATGCCATAGACTATGCGGCGCATATGTCTACAAATGCCATAGACAATGCGCCGCATATGTCTACAAATGCCATAGACTATGCGGCGCATATGTCCCATTATGCCATAGACAATGCGCCGCATATGTGGGATTTTTGTCTCCAAAACCGATTGTAAATGGGTCATAACCCGACCCATTCTCTTCCTATATAAAGGGGACTTAGTTTTATAACACAACACATTGTAAAGTGACCTAAAGGTGCCGCATATTCATCCAAATCCTCTCAAAATTTTCTTTTTTGCTCTTCCAATTCACAAAACCACCTCCAAAAGCTTCAAGCAAGTAAGTACTCTCTTATTCTTCATTTATTTCTCGTAAGTACTACGTTGCTATGTCTATTATAAATTGCTACATATTGAAAGATTGTTGGTGAAGTTCATGTGTTTGGAATGTTAATGCAAAATCATATGAGTGAACGTATACGTTAGAATCATCTTGACTTGTTTCCGACTTGAATTTGGTTTCAATAGCATTGTTATACTAATTGCGGAATTGCTATAGTCTTGAACATTGTTTAAAATTGCTACTTGGATACTTACATGTTAGGCTATCCCGTTCATCGGGATAACACTTATAGTGCCTGCCGACATAGGAGGTTGTGATTGTTGAAAGTAACTATATTATGTGGTAACCCCTATGTAGTAGTGTTGTTATATCTAACATGAAAGTAATGAAATGGCTGCAAGTAGTGATACATCACTGATTTTCTTGCCGGAATACAACTCCTAAAACGTATGTCGATGAAATCTGAGTAATCGACCACTTTCACTTCACTGATTTGTGTCAACAAAACTAAGTGTGGGGTGGTACCCCTACTGCTTGTGCATAGATTGTATCCATTGATATTGTGCTACCACTAAAACTATTTCTAGTCTCAGGTACAATGGCACCTAAAGCGAGACAAGGCAAGGAGAAGGCTACCACCTCCCAAAAGGGCAAAAAGAGAAGTCGCAAGGACCAAGGAGAACCCTCCTCGCTGTAAATACCTCGACTCACGCTTGGAATTAAGTGGGATACTTATGAGGAACTTCTGAGGATGACGACTCTGATGATGATTCCAATGCAAGGGGTATGACCCCAGACATAGAGGATAAGTCCGACCAACCAGGTTCCTCGTATTTATTTTCCACTGAGGACAGTGTCCCGACTAAGTGTGGGGTGGCGGTATCGTATGCTATACTTCTCTATCGCATCTATGTTTGCTTGCGTTGTTTTTGTTTCGTTTTTTTTAGAAAAAATTTTCTAGCTTCGCATGAAATTATTTTGATAGGCAACATGAGATTATAACAAGAGTATGTGCTATAATTGTGACTATTGAGACGTTTAGGCTCTAGTTGTGACTCATTATGTGATATTGTGTGGTTCAATTCCTTCACTTGTTAGGTCAAGAGTCTATATTACCTCCAATAAAGTCGACCATGTGCCTTGTGTGTGTGAGATAATAGTATATTCTATGTGTGTGGCTGATGCTAGAACTTGCCTGGTATGTATGCAAAGCGAAAATAAGGAGTGTAAGTTTAGGATATGATTTAGGCATTTCTTTGGCAACCTATACATGTTTACCTTCAGTTTTACCTACCCATGGACATCATCCTAGTTAACCCTTTTGAGCCTTTAGCCTATTTCTTTGACAACCTTGTATGTAAGCCTAATCCATTTCTTTCAAGACCGTAATTTGATCCCAAAATCTCTAAGTGCTTTAAAGTGAAAAAGTCATGTGACAACAGAAAAGGAAATTGGGTGAGTATAATGCTATAAATTGGAATGGTTCTTGAATGTGTTATGAAAAAGAAAAAAAAAATGCTATCATAAGAGGTATGTTGTGAAAAGAAAAAAGAAAAGAAAGCTTAAAAGTGAGTTGTGCTTAAAATTGAAAAAAGAGGAGAACAAGGGTGGTAGAAAAAAGAAAGAAGAAAGGTTGAAAGAAAAAAGTGTCAATGATACAAAGTGATGTATTAAAGCGCTTAGGAACTTAGTCACTATTCCTGGCCAAAATAGTCCTACCCGTTCCTTAGCCTACATTACAACCATCAAAAGACCTACTTGATCCTAATCTTAACATTCCAACATTTAGTAGAGTATTACATTAAGGGCAAGCCTATGGTCATCAGTCGCTACATATGAATTCTTTGTGAGAGTGAGAGCAAGGACATTTTGATACCCATGTTTGAAAAAATATGCTATATTTGTGAGTGATTATGGGTACTATATGGTGAGACAAACATGGTTGATGAGTTTTGGATAGTTGTATATGATTCCATGCACCTTAACGTTTGCATGCGAGTTGATAACCATCACGAGTCTATGCTAGAGGTTAAACTGTTTCTACTTATAATCGAAAAGATACTCTTTGTTGATAATTGTTGTGCTTGTCTTGACGAATATTTTGTGTTGTTGCTGTAAAACCCTAAGTTGACGTTTAGAAGGACATGATAGTTTGTTCGAGGACGAACAAAGATCTAAGTGTGGGGTGTTGATGATAGGCGAATTTACGCACCTATATCAATATATTTTTCCCATATTTTAGCCTAGTTTTGAGAACAAATTATATATTTCATGCACTTTTAGTCCTTTTTCCTGTAAATGAGCTAACGAACATGATTAGTAAAGTTTCAGGTATAAATGATGCATAATTCAGCATTTTATGGCTTACTTGACGCTAAAGAAAGCTCACGAAGGAAGGGAAGGGAGTTTACACGCCTAAGGACCAAAACTGCTGCATGGAAAATCTGTCCCGGGCTAAAACAGCATTTCTGAAGACTTTGGGGGACCAAAACTGCTGCATGAAAAATCTGTCCCGGGCTAAAACAGCAATTCTGAAGACTTTGGGGACTTACAGACACAAAGCTGGATTTTGACAATGATACATTAACCTAGTGCAATTAGGTTATGTATTTCATTATTTTATTTGGATTATGATAATGTTACATTAACCTAGTACAATTGGGTTAAGTATTACATTAGCCTAGTAGGATTTGGTTAGATATTTTATTTATCTAGTAGGAGTAGGATATGGGTATTATAAATACCCTATCATGCTAGAGATTTTAAAGGAAGGAGGGAGGAAGGAGGGAGAACACAATACTTCCTTCCATCCCTCACATCTTCCAACATCTTCTTAACTTCTCGTCATATAAATCAATTCTATTTTCTTCTATTCTTCTATTCTTAAATTCCGCAACAAGAGAAACGTTACTTTGCAAGAAATCACACCTAAACGCCTACCAATCTTGTGCTACACAAAATTGATCATTATTGTGGTATAATAACAATGTCAATTGTGGTTTTCTTCGCATTCATGGTTAACTAAACTTCTCTGTTGGGGTTATGGAAGCCGTATGAGATACTATCTATTGCTGTGAGTTTGTGAGTTCGAGGCACGTATATTGCTTATATCATTATTCTCTTCATCTTAATCTACATTCTTTGCGGTTGCAAACGCAAGAATACGCCAGTCTAATATTTAACTTGTTCGAGAGAAAAGTTATTTGTCTGGAAAAGAGATAATGTCAAGGTAGTACGACACCCTTTCCTATTAAAAAGCTAGTGCCGTAACTGGACTAACCTCTTGGAGAATTCGTACCGTTAGACACGCTTTAAGCTCGAGAGAGTTAAAGCGAAATAGTCCTTGTTTAGGTCGAGAGACGCTTGGATTTACCATCGACTACAATCCTCTATAAGCAATTGCATGTCAGAATTCTACACACTCATAGCCAATAGAGACGTATACCTCAGAAGGTGGACATAACCCCAACGCCTCAATTCTCATTGTTTACAACTTACGTAACAATCTTTCTCTTTTACTTTGCTATTTTCAGCTTTTATTTAATTGTTTTGGTGACACATTACAATCCCCCCTTTTTACGAGACTTGCACCAAAAGTTTAGTAATCTTGATTACTTGTTGGCCAAGCTATTCCCTGTGGGATCGATACCCAACCCAGTTGGGTTCTATATTTGCTAACGACCGTTTTACACTCCTACGAGAGCTGTAGATTGAGCGTTATCACCTGTATAATAAAAATAGTGTTATTCAGTATTGAAAAAAATATAGGATTATGAAGTTATTGAGTCACACTATGAAAGATTGAATAAGGTTGGTAGAGTTGAGGTTACGAAGCATTGTTACTATTTCTTAGAATCAATTTAGATTTGCGCTAGGACGATCAATAATTGAAGTCATCCATCTTGATAGGACACTAATGTTGCACTATAGAGAGAGGAAGAAGTACTTGCAAATGGTGTTTATCAACTTGGAGAAGGACCATAATAAAGTCTCCAAAGAGGTTCTATAGAGGTGCTTGGAGGCTAAATCTATACCTATGGTTTATGCTAGGGCGATTAAGAATATGGACTATGGAACTAAGACATGGGTTAGGGCTGTGATGGGGGATTCAGAGTACTTTCCCATCTTAATGGCGTTACACAAGGATCGACTATTAACCCATTTGTATATGCCTTAGTGATGTATATGTTAGAATGGAAAATTCATGGTGAGGTGCCTTACTATTTGATTTTTGCGGATGATGTAGTCTTTAATGATGAGACTAGTGGTGGAGTTACGCTAAGTTGGATGTTTGGAGTCAAATACTAGAGTCTAAAGGATTTAGGTTGAGTAGGTATAAGACGATATATTGGGAGTTTAAGTTCAGTGAGGTGTCGCATTAGTCTGATGAAGTTGTAAACCTTGATACTCATTCCATCCAAAAGAGTCATAGTTTAAAGTATCTGTTCTCTAAGATTCAGGAGAATGGAGAGATTGATAAAGATGTCACTCATCAAATTATAGTAGGGTGGATGAAATGGAGGCTCACTTTAAGAATCTTGTGTGACAAAAGGTACCTCATAAACTCAACGGCAAGTTCCACAGATTGGTGGCTGGACCAGCTTTATTATATCAGGGGAAGTGTTGTCCTGTCAAGAAGCCTCACAACCAAAAGATGATGTTGGCAGAGATTAGAATGGTACGGCTGATATCTTGGTGTACTAAAAAAGAAAGGATTAGAAATGAGATTATTTGAGATAAGGTGGGAGTGGCTTCGGTGGAAATCAAGATGAAGAAAGTACGATTGAGATTGTTTGGACATGTAATGAGGATGGGCATGAATGCCCTACTGCGGAGGTGTGAGAGGTTGACTAGGGATGGATTCAGGAAAGCTAGAGGTAGACTAATGAAATATTAGAGGGAGGTGATTGGACATGACATGGAGAAGGTTTAGCTTACTCAGGGCATGATCCTAGATAAGAAGTTATAGAGGAGGCCAATTAGGACAGAAGGATGGTACAAATGAACGCGTAAGTGCTGGTAGGTAGGAGGACTCTGTTATCCGTGTTAGTAGCTATAGTACTAGTATTATTTCAGAATGTTGTATCCTGTATTGTATTACTTGATGAATCTTATATATGGTATTATTGGCTGTGATAATTTCTATTGTATCTTTTTCTTTTACTGTTCCTTTTCTAGATTGTTTTATCTTGAGATGGGGTTTATAGAAAACAACCCCTCTATCTCACCTCTGAGGTAGTGATATGGACTGCATACATGTACCCTCCCTAGACCCTAGTTGTTGGAAATATGTTGGGTATATTATTGTTGTTGTATTTCATATTTATTAAAGAGTACGGTGAAGATGAATATAACTTAATATTTCTTTTAAAATACTAGTCTTATATCTAAAAATTATCATATCTTATTATTTTGCTATTTGAAATGTAATTTTATTTTATTCACGATGAAATGGTGTTTTTGTTATAATACTAATAAAGTTTATTGATTATTTTAAGTTGCATGGTATATATATATATCTTTTAAGAAATTGTGATTCTTTTATTATATGAAAGTGAAGATGTTAAAGTTGATCTACATCTCATCATAATAGCTTTTGTATCATTGCATTGGTTATACTTGTAAAATTATCTGATTAAGAGGCTTTGTTTTTTATGAGTTTCTTTATTCTTATTTTAAATTGCTTTAAACTACTATGTATTTTTTGTAACTTTTGTGTAATTAAACTATTTTACTACATTATAAATTTAAAATTTGAATATCACGAGACTTACGCATTGTTTCCTGCTGAATAAAATGTCTTGCTTTACAACTTGAACATTTAAAACACTAATTTAAATCTGAGTGATCACCCAAAATTCAAGTTATTTCTTAAGACCATCATATTTTTCACATATCATATTTCTTCTTTAACAATATCTTTTGCACATATCATTTGCTCATTGCTCACTAAATGTGCAACCATCATCATGCATCGTAATTGTAATATTGGATACTCAAGTAGCCTATTTATGACCCGCCGAAAGGTTTTTGCTCATGCTCGATCCGAGCAAATTCAAGATTTGATTTTATAAATTCCAGTACTAACATTTTTATTATATTTCTAAAATTATAAAAAAAATTTATAGATAATATATATATATATATATATATATCATAATTTAAATAAATTTTCAAAAATAAATCCACATTGTGTGTTGAAAATGCATAAAAAAAGGCAATCCCGTGCACTAAAACTCCTGCTATGTGCAGGGTTCGGGAAAGGACCCCACCACAAGGGTGTATTGTACGAAGTCTTACCTTGCATTTTTGCCAGAGACAGTTTCCAAGGCTTGAAAATACATGATTTGGATAAATTTGAATCACGAGGCGAACCTCCTTTCTTCATTTTGTATTGTCGTTGTTCTAGCAAACAATTTGATTTAGAGTATGTCGAGTAAATAATATTTTACATCATTTGGTCATTTAAATAATATCCACATGTGAGCCTTTTAAGAATATGAAATTAGTAATATTAAAATAAAATATATTATCTGCTATAATTTATAATGATGGTATATTATATTGTATATTTCCTCTATCGATTTTAGTTGTCCACTATTCTAAAAATAGATGAACTACTTTTACTTGTCCAAACTAAAAGGCTGAGAAATAATTTATCACTTAGGATTGTTTGATAAGGGGAATGAGATAGACAAAGTTGTCCCACCATATATATGTGATAACTTATCTGTTACGACCCGAATGTGGGCCTGACCGTGACGAACATTCTCAAGCCCACTATGGATCGGAGACAACCCCCTTTGCCTTATCTCAATAGCACGTAAATATAAATAGCGGAAGCCAAACAAGTCTGTAAAAGATATATGAATAAAAAAGAAAGCTAGGAGTCAAACGAGACATCTATGTTATCCCCCAAAACTATCCAAAAAAACCTCTAATTCAGAAATACTAGTTAAGTCGGGACATGCGCACGACTAGGACAAAGAGAATTCAAAATGGAATACTAAAACAATAATGAAACCAATGAAATAACCGGGCCTTCCGAATGATGGATGTTTCACCACTTCCTAGCAGATCAACAGACTTATCGAACCACCTAACGTTGCACAGGAGCAACAAATAAGTCCTCCGAAACTACATCATGAAGCAATGAAGTGTCCAAAGATCGTTAGGGGCAAGCACTAGCATTTAACTCGAGGAAAGGGATAAAATAGTGCATTATCAAAAAGCAGTCAAAACCACATGCACAACATTTATATATATATGATGTAGGGATAGGGACGAGGGTACATTAACATGATAATGTAAACCATTATCCTGAGCTATTTAGCTCGCTCCGTCCTAAAGACACCCATGGGAGATATAGGTCCGGCTCCCCAGTCGAAAGGGTCTCAGTCCATGTTAGCTGCATGTACCGAGGAAAGGCTAAAGATACCAAGGTGATAGCCATCCAAAATATAATGCGTATCCAGACGCATGGTCATATAGACTCCCAACGTCGATAAATGTTGTTTCCATTGTTGGTCCCCCAGGGACTACATCTTAACGATGAGCTACACAATTTTCTTTAAGCCCAAATTAAAATAATTTGCATAAACCCAACTATTAACTAAGGAGTCTTTATTAAGGCATTTTCCAACATGGTATCATCCTACCAATATGCTTGCAAGAAAATTCAATTATGCCATGCCGTTTTATTTAACCATTATACTCTCAAGTTCCATTTAAAATTCAAACCATGGCCACCAAGACATTCAAAAATTATTGTTATTCATTTATCCTTTAGTGCAATGCAATATTTTTAAAGGACAACTTAAACTATGTGAATATTCATATTTAAGAACCAAGATTGTAAAGTGGGTTGAGGTTAATACTATTATCAAGCAAAGATTTCATTAATTTGGAGAAATCCATATCTCCCATTCCAACTATTATAATCATACACCAATCTAGTCCCAAAACCATCAATTTAATGCATGAATAAGACATTTAAATCATGTGAAAAATAATTCAAATAATCACAATCAAAATCCCTCAACTCAATTTCAAAACCCAACAATTTAAACACATGAATATTAAATTAATTTATGCCAAAATATAACATAAAAGTTAAGGAATGAGTAACATGCCTAAAGTTTAGGAGAAATTGAAGAGAATTCCAAGTTTGAAGCCTGAATATTGAATTTCCTTATAAAACCCTAATATCTCTTACATTGGGAGCTAAAGAGGAAAAGTAAGGTTTTGATAACTCATGGGAAAAAGGGCCATCTAAGTGTTTTAAGTCATGGAAAAGAGTGTAGAGGCAGGAAAAGAAAAAAAAGACCCTAATTAAAATATGAAGAAAAAGTTTTGAAACAGTCGTCACGGCTTGGGTAAGGACGTGTGAGATCTGAGCACAAGTTGTAGGCTGGATTCATTACCTGACGATCGATAATCTAGTCTTTCACTGTTAAGATAGAGGGTCCCTTATAAAGACTCAATGTATCTCATAACAAGTTGTACCCTGGACTCATTGTGAAGGGACCAAAGTTTGGGCTTCCTCATGCTGCGGAAACGAGTCCTCCCCACGACTCGTTATGTTAGGCTACATGATCAATGCCACAACTACACCTCCAATTAAGGATAAACTGGTCACTTTCAAGTAAACTAACCCAACTAGGTTAGGGTTGAACCCACAGTAAAGACAAAAATTCGTATCTCTAGTTTGTTGAATTCATCAAGCAAAACTGAAAGTAAATGGGGGGTTTGTTGTTATAGTCTCTAACAAGTAGAAAATCTCAACTTTGGTTGTAATCAGTCAGATACAAACACTAGGATTGTGTTCCCCTTGGCTTCTCTACTCAGTAGGCCTATCGTCCTTATTGAACCAACCTAGTACCTTGTATGCAAAATCTAATAAGTTGTGTACCATCAAATGTCTTGCGGACTTATTGATAGATTTCATCCTTTACCTTTTGAGTCTCAGAATGTTGCATTACTAACCCTTATACTAGATCCTAGTTAATTATTACATTTTAAGTCTTAAGTTATTAGATGAAAGATAACCGTCTTACAAAGATGATACTGATTAGCCTAGATCAATAACTAAACATCAAATTACTATTGTAATTATTTTCTTCTAATCACTACTCCTCTTGTTGAGTAAGTAATGATATTCTAGATGGGATATTACCATTTGGAACCGGTAAGAAATGTATTAAACCAAAGATAATACAATACATGCAAAGATGCTAGTTCAGAACAACTTAGCACTTTCCCTACTTCGTCAATATGTCAGGATTCCCATAACTTCAGCTAGGGGTTTTAGCCGCTCATGCTTGTGAAATGATCAATGGAATTCATTTCATTAAATGATATCACAATGATCAACAAGTAAAAGCCAAAGTCAACAGCTGAATTATAAATAAAAATCAAGAACAATGTAATCCCATGATCAAAATCTAAATCTTGGAATCAAATTTATATCTATAAGTGTTAAGATTGTGTAAAATAATTACAAAACATCAAAAAGGTATTTATAGGATACAAGGAAACCCTAAAAATCAAAACTCAAATAAAAAAGGAAAATTGAGGTCTGTGGCCACTTACTTAGGACACCAACAGACCGTATGTACTACATATAGACCGTATATGGTCTTTATTAAGTAACAGACCTCCCGCACAGTTCTTGAATCTATCTGGACATGACCCTATAGCACTTACTAAGGCCACTTACTGTAATTCCCCGAGTCTATACCCCGGATGCCACACGGTGCTTACGACCCCGAAGGACCACAAGCTACCCCATGAATGGTACCTTATGTGAGCACTGTATAATAATACTGAAATTATGCAGAAATTAGGCTAAAATGCCATAAGGTTCATACTCTGAATACTGATGAATATAATAACTGAATAATAATATCTGCAAGACTGAATACTGTCTAAACTAGTCTAGTCTGAAAAGCCTCTAACTGAACTGTCTGAAAGTAGAGTTGATGGGACAAGGACCCAACTAACTTCGAATACTGAATACTGAAGCTAATGAAAATATTAAAATAAAAGCATATCCTCAATAGATAAGGACTCACTACTGAATCTACTACTGCTATCTAAATCTGTCTATGCACGGTTAGGAACCTGAGCATCCGAACCTATGATATGAGACATCATAGTGCAAAAAGAAAGTATTCGTCAGTATGTGGAATGTACTAGTATGCTAGATGAGGTAAGGCTGAATGCAGGGGTTCATATACATGAATAGTAACTGACTGAATGATATATAGAGTAACTGAATAAGAATACATGGATAACTGAAACTACTTTAAAATACTAAGTATACAATAATGTGCATATATATGTATGCTATATCTAAGATTTTACTAAAGCTGAGTGTTGATTTCTAATACTGAGTAACTAATATCTGAGATTACTAATAACTAAATCACTGATACTAAGTGATTGTGTCTGACAGTCCTAATTCTGTAGAACTTAACTAAGTTCTATACTGAGACTGAAACTAAAACTGTGGGAAGTAATCATCTAACTCATATGCCCCAAAATAAGATAATTGAGGTCTAACCTGTAGCCCCAATTGGAAAGGTGTCAGTATCGTGCCACGGGAAAAGACAAGCTAAAGATTCACCCTCATCTGGAAGATGCCCTAAATGAGAATGGTGGTACCCTCAACTGGCAGGTAAAACACCTTATCAACCCTCAACTGGCAGGTTGATATCTCAACCTACGCTGGCTACGTAGTTATGGAATGTAAGAACTGATTCTAAGGATCACACCCTCTTCTAACATGTGAGCCCCCATCCTTAGGTTTACTCGGTGCTGAATCCTACTCCCAACTGAAGACACTGATTACTAAGTTCTATAACTAACTGAGTACTACTGATTATGACATTACTGATACTATTGTGTAACTATTGTAGGTCTAGGTAAGAAGCAAGATTTTCAGGTATTGAATACCCCCAGGACCGATAGCGTTGAAGGTAAAACATAACATGATCATAAAAGCATAGAGATACTTTGTTGTTGACAATGCACTCACATAGACATTTTGTCAAACACTTGATATACCTGAACTTATACATGAATGGGAACATACAATAACGTCATGATTGCACTATCCAATTCAGATAAGGATTTTATCAAACACTTGGGGAGCATGATTATTTCATATAGAAATAAACATATAATAATATCATGGCTACTATATTCAACTTGTAGTTTAAAAGTTCAACATGAAGATCACATAAACCAACCCACAAACTATCTAGTTTTCATGGAACTTGTACTTAATCATGGAATTAAAACCCAATTAATAGCATGAACATGAATACAATCAATTTCAAGAATGGAAATCATAAATATATAAACTTGTATATTTAAATAGGGTCCTTGGACTCCATGGGTGAAAGTAAACCCAGTATGAACATCTAACATACCTTGATTGTTAATTCTCTGAAAGTTGGGGTGAATTTCTTAGGACTTAAATCTTGATTTTGATGGGTTATGCTTTGTTCTTGAGAGTATTTGTGAATAATAAGTGAATTCTGCCTTTAGAAAGGATTAATATCCTATTTTGGGGTTGATATAAGGTGAAAAAAATGACCCAAATACCCTTTTGGATATAGACTTTTAATTGCTGAAAACGTGCCCAGCGATGCACAGACCGATGCATTGTATCGATGGCCGATGCAATAGCCAACGCGACATGTTGATATCACATTGGATCACTAGAATTTGCGCTGAAGGTTGGTAGAAAATTCTGGTCGACGCGATGGGTGACGCGATGCATCAAGATCGCGTTGATTCATTATTTTGGACTCCCAAACATGCCTTAAACGACATCCAAAAAATTTGAAACTCACTCGAAGTGACCTATTGATACACGTGATCATGATTCAATCCAAAGATTGACATTTTAAGGTCCTAAGGATCGAAAATAAGTTCATAGAAATATTGAGGCCAAAATAAGACTAAGTGTCAATATTTAGCTAAATAATTTTCCATGTCTGGGGCCTCTTTTCATGCTCTAAAGGACTGAGTTAGGTTTGAAATCTTATGGAGTCTTACAATATCTCCCTTTTGGAAACTTTCATCCTTGAATGAGACTGGATAAGCTGAGAATACTGATAGATTGAGTTCACATACTGAACATGCACAACTGAAGCATGATTACATGATTGAAACTACTGATATGTTGAGTTTTCATACTGAACATGAATAACTGAAGCATGACTAAATTTTAAGGACATGACACATGACTGAACTATTTTTATGAAAGTATGAATGGCATGAGAATGTTATGCAACTGAAACTGTACCAAGTTGGTAAAGGAAATCTAAGCATGAGACTGAGTAAATCTAAGGAAGACATACCTTGAGCTGAGTCTGAGTTGGACGAGAAAAGGTGGGGATACTTGGTCTGTATATCTACTTCATCTTCCCAAGTATCTCCCTCAATGGACTGATTCCGCCAAAGAACTTTAACTTGAGGAACTTCTTTGTTCCTCAGTCTTCGAACCTGATGATCAAGAATTTCAACTAGAACTTCTTTATAAGAGAGACTGTTCTAAACATCTATACCCTCTATCGAGACTAAAACTGCTGGGTCACCTATAAACTTCTTAAGCAAGGATACGTGAAACACTGGATGTATTGAAGCTAAGTCTAAAGGCAACTCAAGTTTGTAAGCTACCTTTTCAAAATGACTGAGAATTTGGTAAGGATCGACATATTGGGGACTGATCTTCCCCTTCTTTCCAAACCTATTCACTCCCTTTATAGGATAGATTTTCAAGTACAGAAAATCACTAATCTCAAACTCGAGTTCTTTTCTTCGCACATCTACATACGACTTTTGTCATCTCTGAGCCGTCTTAAGCCTTTCCCTGATCAACTAAACTTTTTCTAAGACATCAAACACCAAGTTAGGTCCTACCACTGCAGCCTCACCTACTTCAAACCAACCAATAGGAGATCTACATCTCCTCCCATAGAGCACCTCAAATGGAGCCATCTAAATGCTAGAATGATAGTTATTATAAAACTCGAACTCAATCAAAGGCAAGTGGTCATCCCAACTACCCTTAAAGTCAATGACATACGCTCTTAGCATATCTTCTCAAGTCTGAATGGTCCTTTCTGCTTGACCATTTGTCTGAGGATGAGAGGTTGCACTGTGGTGAACTTGGGTACCAAGACCCTTTTGGAAGGCTTTTCAGAAATGAGAGGTAAATTGCATACCTCTATCTGAAATGATGGGCAATGAAACTCCGTGCAATATGACCAACTCTCTGACATAGAGCTTGGCATAATCCTTGGCTGAATAAGAGGTATGAACTGGTAAGAAATAGGTTAACTTGGTCATTGTTTCTATAATGACCCAAATGGAATCATGTTGACGACGAGTATAAGGTAAACCCATAACAAAATCCATGTTCACTTCCTCCCACTTCCATGTAGGAATACTGAACTCCTGCATAGACCCACTAGGCTTCTGATGCTCGATCTTAACCTGCTGACATGTCTAGCACTTAGCTATAAAATCTGCAATGTCTCTCTTCATCCCACTCCACTAATAGACTTTTCGCAAGTCACAGTACATCTTAGTAGCCCCTGGGTGAATCGAGTAGCGCACACCATGTGCTTCTGCAAGAATCCGTTATCTCGTGCCATCTACACATGGTACACATAGTCTACCCTGACAATGCAAAACACCATCTCCCCCTTGGGAGAAAACCTCTACCTTCTGATCTCTGACTGACTCTTTCAGCTTAACTACACTGGGATCCCTGTCCTTCTTTTATTTTACTTAAAAAACTAGAGATGATTTCGAACTATTCTGAACCCATAGACTACCCTCTGCTAAATCGACTAAGAGAACACCTAGTCAGGCAAGCTGATGAACTTCCTGAGCTAACATCTTCTTACCATCCTCCACGTAAGCAACACTACCCATAGATATCCTACTAAGAGCATCAACCACTACATTGGCTTTGCTCGAATGATACAGAACACTCATGTTCTAGTCTTTCAATAACTCTAACCACCATCTCTGGCACAGGTTCAGGTCTTTCTAAGAAAACACATACTACAAGCTTTTATGGTCTGTGAACACATCAACATGTACTCTATACAAATAATGCCTCCAAATCTTTAAGGCAAACACTACAGCTGCTAACTCAAGATCATGAGTGGGGTAATTCTTTTCATGGGGCTTAAGTTGTTTAGAGGCATAGGCTATGACCTTAACTCTCTGCATCAAAAAACATCCCAAACCAACTCTGGAAGCATCATAATATACCACAAGCCCATCTAAACCATCTGGTAAAGTTAAAACTGAGGGTGTAGTGAGTCGAGTCTTCAACTCTTAAAAACTCTTCTCACAAGAATCTGACCACCTGAATTTGTCTTTTTTCTGAGTCTATCTATACATGAGGGATGAAATAGATGAAAATCCTTCAACAAACCATCGGTAAAAGCCAGCCAAACCCAAAGAACTCCTGGTATCTGACGAAAAGATTGGTCTGGGCAAATTTCTAACTGCTTTGATATTTTGAGGATTAACTCTAATGCCATCTCCGGAAAATATATGACCAAGGAAAGTTACTAACCTTAGCCAAAATTCACACTTACTGAATTTGGCGAATAACTGATCGGCTCTGAGGGTCTGCAACACTATTCTGAGATGGTCCGAATGATTATGTTCACTGCGGGAGTAGACAAGAATGTCATCAATGAAGACTATAATGAACATGTCCAAGTAGTGCTAGAACATGCGGTTCATCAAGTCTATGAAAACTGTTGGGGCATTGGTAAAAACAAATGACATGACTAGGAATTTGAAGTGACTATATCGAGTCCTAAAAGCTATTTTTGAAATGTCATAATCTCTGACTCTAAGCTGATGATAGCCTGATCTATGTTCTATCTTAGAAAAGTAACTTTCACCCTAAAGTTTATCAAATAAGTCATCGATTCTGGGAAGTGAATACTTGTTATTAACGGTGATTTTGTTCAACTGACGGTAGTTAATACACATTCTGAAAGAACCGTCTTTATTCTGCATGCATAGAATTGGTGCACCTCACGGGGAGATACTGGTCCTGATGAATCACTTATCTATGAGTTCTTTCATTTATTCTTTTAATTCTTTAAGTTCAGCTAGAGACATTCTGTATAGCAGAATAGATATGGGCAGAGTATCTGGGAGAAAGTCTAGTCCGAAGTCAATTTCCCTTTTGATAGAGAATCTAGGAAGATCTTCAAGGTATACATCTGATAATTCATGTACTAATAGAACTGACTCAAGACTAGGATTCTCTGAACTAGAATTTTTAACTCGCACAAGATGATAGACGCATCCCTTAGATATCGTTTTTCTCGCTCTAAGGTATGAAATCAACTGACCCTTAAGCACTGTAGTATTACCCCTCCATTCAAGGACTAGTTCATTTGGAAAATAAAAATAAACAATTCTATTTCTACAATCAACTGAGGCATAGCATGAATGGAGCCAATCCATGCCAAGAATGCTGTCGAAATCCATCTTCTCTAACTCTACTATGTTTGCAAAAGTGAATTTTGAGATATCATAATCAGACAGTTCCTGTATACCCGTCGGTCTATGATAGACTGGCCCACTGGGGTAGAGACTGAGAAAGGTTCTGTTAAGATTTTTGGTTTGACCTTGAAGTCGACTGTTATGTAAGGAGTCACAAAACACAAAGAAGTTTCTAGATCTAATAAGGCATAAATATGTAAATGGAAGATCTGTAACGTACCATTGACCACATTAGGAGAACTTTCATGATCTTATCGAGACTGAAGTACATAGAGCCTATTTGGGTGTTGTCCACTGTTGGCACTGGAAGAGGAACCCTGCTGATTCGGGTGACCGGACTAAGCTAAGGACGACTGTACTGACCCTAAGATCCTGAATAAGAACAATCTTTGATCCTATGGCATGGCTTTTCACACCCTGGCTTTCCACACCCGAAACAAACATCACTGCCAACCCTACAGACACCCTGGTGGTTTCTATAATATTTCTGACAAAGGGGATTTATTCAAGAACTGCTGACACTACCCTGAGATTTAGAGCCTTGTGCCCTATCTTTGTTACCATTTTCGAACTTAGGTATTGGAGCACTGGATGAGGATGAAGCAGGAACTGAAGTCTCTGGACAGAACTGGGAACGGTTATCACCTTCTGATATAGGATGAGTGAAATTGAAGTTACCTGTTCTAGCCTTCTTGTTTTCTTTCTCTATCTCTTTCCTTATTCTTAGAATCTTTTATCGGCTGAGCATGGACCATTAGCCTGGATATTTCCATCTCTTTAATTAACATCGAAGTTCTGTGCTCCTTATACATACTTTCTGACACCCCAGACATGAACTTGCTCATTCTGAACCTATTGTCTGCTACTACATGGGGAGCATACCTAGCTAGCTGGGTAAACTTGATGGAATACTATTTCAAACCCATGTGTCCTTGCCTGAGATTGATGAAATCTAACACCTTGGCTTCTCACATCTCTAAGGGAAAAATTCTATCTAGAAAAGCATTGGCAAACTCTTCTCACTCTATGGGCTCTACATCTGTGCCCCTATCTACCTTTCTCTGCTTAAACCATGTATGCGCTACATCTTGTAGCTGATAGAAAGCTAACTCAACACTCTTATTGGTAGTCACTGGTAAGATATCTGTGACTTTCTGAACCTAATCGAGCAACTCTTGTGGATCTTCTTCAGACTTAGATCCTGAGAATAGGGGAGGATTCATTCGGGTGAAGTCCTGAATCCTGACTGTAATATTATTGGCCACTGGGTTGGCCTGAACAGCAGCTGGATATTTATTCTGAGCTGCTACAGAATGAGCTAGAGTGATAAACACAACTCTAAAATTCTTCATGGGAGACATGCTCGTCCAGAGGATCTGCCTAAACGAGCTGAGGTGCAGACTGGTTTCCTGTTCTTCTTCCGTTGTTATTTTTTGAAGGCATGTTCTGTAAACAGAAGTAAGAAAAAATTATACTAAGAGTTTAATTTGAGCTCATGCTCACTCGCACGATATGATTACTGAAAGAAGGGAAACTTTTCTAAAAATACCTCAAAGCCTTCTGTCCATAAGTGTGGCGCGCTACACACCCATGCACAAGACTCTACTAGACGCGGCTTTAAGAATCCCAAGGACTCTGTTGAACCTGTCTCTTATACCAAGTTTGTAACACTCCGAGTTTGTACCCCAGATGCAACACGGTGCTTACGACCCCGAAGGATCACAAGCTAACCAATGACTGGTACCTGTTGTGAGCACTGTATAATAATAATGAAATAATGCAAAAATTAGGCTGAAATGCCATAAGGTTCATATTCTGAATACTGATGAATATAATACCTGAATAATAACATATGCAAGACTTAATATTGTCTAAACTAGTCTAGTCTGAAAAGCCTCTAACTGAACTTTCTGAAAGTGGAGTTGATGGGATATGCCCCCAACTAACTTCGAATACTGAATATTGAAGCTAATGAAAATACAAAAATAAAAGCATATCCTCTATAGATGAGGAATCATTACTGAATCTACTGCTGCTATCTGAATCTGTCTATGCGCGGTCAGGAATCTGAGAGTACGAACCTATGATATGAGACATTATAGCATAAAAGAAAGTATGCGTCAGTACGTGGAATTTACTGGTATGCTAGATGTGGTAAGGCTGAATGAAGGGGTTCATATGCATAAATAATAACTAACTGAATGATATATAGAGTAACTGAATAAGAATACATGGATAACTGAAACTACTTTAAAAGACTGAGTATACAATACTGTGCATATACATGTATACTATATTTGAACTTTTATTGAAGCTGAGTGGTGATTTCTAAAACTGAGTAACTAATATCTGAGATTACTGATAACTGAATTAGTGATATTTAGTGACTGTGTCTGAAAGTCCTGATTCTATAGAATAGAACTGAGTTCTATACTGAGACTGAAGTTGAAACTGTGGGAGGTAATCATCTAATCGACATGCCCCAAAATAAGATAACTGAGGTCCAACCTATAGCCCCAGTTGGAAGGGTGTCAGTTCCGTGCCACAGGTAAAGACAAGCTAAAGAGTCACCCTCATTTGGTAGGTGCCCTAAATAGGAACGGTGGTACTCTCAACTGGCAGGTAAAAACCTTATAATCCCTTAACTGGCAGGTTGATATCTCAACCTACGCTGGCTACGTAGTTCTGGAATGCAAGGACTTCTTCTAAGGATCACACACTCTACTGAAAGGTGAGCCCCCATCCTTGGGTTCACTCGGTGTTGAATCTTACTCCCAACTAAATACACTGATTACTATACTGAGCTTAACTGGACTGATACTGATGTTCGCTAAGTTTTGTAACTGACTGGGTACTACTGATTGTAACATTACTGATATTGTTCTATAACTATTGGAGCTCTAGGTATACAACTAGATTTTCAGGTATTGAATATCCCCAGGACTCTACAACGTTGAAGGTAAAACATAACATGATCATAAAAGCATAGCAATACTTTCTTGTTAACAATGCACTCACTTAGACATTTTGTCAAACACTTGATATACATGAACTTGTACATGAATGGGAACATATAATAACATGTCATGATAGCACTATCCAATTCACATGAGCATTTTATCAAACTCTTGGCGAGCATGATTATTTCATATAGCAATAAACATATAATAATATCATGGCTACTACAATCAACTTGTAGTTCAAGATTTCAACATGACGATTACATAAATCAACCCACAAACTATCTAGTTTTCATGAAACTTGTAATTAATCATGGAATTAAAATCCAATTAATATCATGAACATGAATACAATCAATTTCAAGCATGGAAATCATAAATATATAAACTTGTATGTTAAATAGGGTCTTTGGACTCCATGGGTGAAAGGAAACTTAGGATGAACACCTAACATACCTTGATCGTTAATTCTCTGAAAGTTTTGGGTGAATTTCTTGGGACTTAAATCTTGAATTTGATGGGTTAGGGTTTGTTCTTGAGAAGATTTGTGAATAATAAGTGACTTTTGCCTTTAGAAAGGCTTAATCTCATGTTTGGGGCTAATATAAGGTTGAAAAAATAACCCAAATACTCCTCTAGATACAGACTTTTAATTACTAAAAATGTGCCTAGCGATGCGCAGACCGACGCGCTACGTCGATGGTCAATGCTATGGGTTGATATTGCGTTGGCTCACTGGAATTTGCACTGAAGGCTGGTGGAAAGCTCTGGTTGACACGATGGGTGGCGCAACGCATTGAGATCACGTCTATCTACTATTTTGGACTCCCAAACATGCCTTAAACGACATCTGAAAAATTCAAAACTCACCTGAAGTGACCTATTGACGTACGTGAGCATGATTCAATCCAAAGATCGACATTTTAAGGTTCTAAAGATCGAAAATAAGTACATAGAAATATTGAGAACAAAATTAGACTAAGTGTCAATACTTGGCTTAAACTTTTCTAAGTTTGGGGCCTCTTTTCATGCTCTAAAGGACTGAGTTAGGCTTGAAATTTTACAGGGTCTTACACCTACGGATCATAGGTGCCCTTGGTAAGTGACAGAGTCTTATTTTTCCTGCTTCTGATCCTCTGGACTTTAAGTTCTGACAACTACTTAGGTTAACTACGATCGGTAAGTGTCACATACGCCCAGAATTGCCTCGATAAGTAGCCATAATCTTCAAGTTTTATCTTATTTCTTCAGTTTAGTATCCAAAACCTGATTTCCTACAAAATATTCCCAAAATAGATCATATCTCACAAAACAACCTAAGAAACTTGCATATTTTTATCCTTTTAAGTATCGAAAGTTCTATAAATCCATAACACATCAACACCCTCAATTTAGAGTGTTTGCATGTCCTCAGAAAACACGACACAACAAAACAAAAATACGATTCTTAACTAGGAGAATCTAAGCTTGCCAAGGCAGTCAATGATCACTTTAAGATCAAACACATTACCCCCCTCCTATATAAACACTTTAAAATCAATTGTGTGTAAACTTGAAGCACAACATTATGACACAAAGGAATCAAGGTATGGAAATTACATTAGAAATAGACAACCATACACATATACAAATTACACTGCCTAAATAAGTAAACAACTAGCAATACAACCCATGTGCCCTCACAATAAAGAAGTCTCAATCACTCATATGAAATAATGCATGTTAATGCAGGGACGGTCAAGAGACACTAACGCTCAAAAGAGGACTTCCACCAATGCTCATCAAATACCATAGACTTGCCTTTATTTTGTTTTACCTTAGCTTTTAGAATGTCAAGTTAGGATCACTATAGGTCTTTATTCAGATGGTAATGTAGGCTTAGGGGCTAATATGGTACATATGGATATATCACTTGACTAAGTCTCCTTGGCACGATACTAACTTCGGGGTCCACACTTTAATCATTTTTTCTTTTATTTCTCCCTTTTATTCTTTAATGCACATTCAGGTTGGGTGTGGTTTCTTCTATTTATTCTTTTTTCTTTTTCTTCTTTTTCACATTTTTCTTTTCACTTTCTTTTTCTTTTTCTACCACACCTAGCCTTACTATCTTTTCTCTTATTTTACCCTTCTTCATACCCACTTTACATTACGCACCCTATGATAGCCACCCTCAACTTAGGCGATTTTCCTAAGTTAGGGTGCACAATTTCCATGGAGGAATAGTGCCAAAATAGGTTCATTGTAACACAAATGGAAAGGTGAAAGGTTAAAACCAAGAAATAGGCTATACATGGTCAAAATTGGGATCAAGGGATACTATTTCACATTGGAAGGTCATATAGGCTAAAATTGGACTAATATAAAAATGACCTATGATACCTTCCTAACCGACTATCCTACAACCTAGGCAAGACTAATCGGGAAAGTTCTGGATTTAACATAAAAAGGGAACTAAGTAGCATCTCACACACATGGCACAAAGTCACATCACAACCTACTACCTAATCGGCTCATGCACAAGTTAGCAATGATTATCATGTACCTAATTCTAGCGCCATAACAAATTCCACAATGGTCACATATATATATTCACACAGTTCTAACATAAATTTTTTTAGGGGTATCACTTTTACTCAAAATCAACAAAAAACATGAAAACTACCCTAAATACTCAAAAATCTCCTAATTACACAAAAACAAACACAATACGAAACAAAATAGATGATTGCAAAAGTGAGACCCATATTTATCAAGCAGGGACTTAAACAGACGATTGCAAAACTGAGACCCACCATCACTAATAATAGCACGTGGAGTGCCAAATTGAGGAAAGATATTTTCTTTAGAAAATGTAGTGACACTTTAACTTTCAGTGTTGTGAAGTGCAAGTACATTCACACATTTTGAAACATAGTCAACCGCTATAAAAATATACTCATGCCATAAGAGCTAACAAATGGGCCCATGAAATCAATCCCTCATACATCGAACAACAACAACTCTAAAATACGTTTCATGGGGAGTTTTTGGCATCATGAAATATTGTCTTGACACTGACACTGGTCACATGCTTATACAAAATAGTGGGCATCCTTATAAATCTTTGGCCAGTAATATAACACCCTGAAAGTACCCCCTGTACGTCACATGATGCCCAAGACTATGAATATCCCTAAGCTAACCCAAGATATATAATTAGCTGACAACTCACACGAAAAGTGAACTATTATATGAATATGAACTAAAGATAAATAATTCTACAACTTGATATAAATCTTTAACTTGGAAACCTTAAACAAATTCTTTAAACTTAAAACATACATAGTCTGACAAGCCTATATTGCTAACTTGAGAGCAACTGGGATAGACCCTAGCTGACCCAAACATAAATGAAATTCAAGTGATTAAAGCACTTTCATCAATAAACAAGTGTATGATAAGCTGGGTCGTTGGACTGTAAGGACTCACCTAATGTTGAGATGCAGGTGATGATGCCCGTAGTGAATTATTCTACTATAAACGAGCACCAGAACCTATATTATAAGACAATGTAGCACACAAACATATATGAGGGTCAGTACCTATGGAATGTACAGAGTACATGGGGGGTGAATGCATAAATACAACAAGAATTGCACATATATAAAATTTTAAATAATGCATGTTAAGCGTAAATGACTCACCTTGGACTTTAGTAAAAACAAAAACTGCAAGATCATAATGCATGGATAATAAAGCATATGAATAATCTTAGTGAGCCATAACACTTCATTTTTAAAATCTTTACTTTTATTCTTTCTTATGGGAGATTCTTCTAACCGAAATAAACTATGTAATCTATAATAGAGTCCAACATCTTACCAACATTAGGGAGAATTGTTCTACCCTTTCCATTGGAATAGAACCTTAAATTAAGTGATGACTATACTTCTTCCATATTGGAAAAAAACTTGGCCTAAAATGGCTCGTGGTTATCAGGAATTTAGGATACGCTCATCCATATTATATTCTCGATGCTGAATACTACTCCCAGAATACATACATATGATCATACTTAAGAAATCCACCTTAAAATAGCATAAGGTTTCATAGACTGAAAACCAGTTATGTTTTTCTTTACTTTAAATCATAATCAAGATGAACAGGTTGTGGATTTATGTCTTATCTTTAGATCAAAAGCTAAAGCTTTATTAAATCATGTTATAATTCATATGAATGGAACTTCAAAAGGGTTAAACTTTCTTGTAAACTTAATGTTTCTTCTTGAATCCTGAAAATCTTACTTTCTTTAACAACACTTATGACAAAATATCAGGCTCAATACCCACATAGAAATCTTTCATTAGAATCCAAATCAAAGTAATGAAATACAAATCACAATATCATTCTTAAGGTTCAAAACTTGAATAGATGTAACCTTTAAACATCTTTAGCCGTAAAATAACAAGATAATAATATACTTCAATATTTGAGAATTTGAGCGACGAACCCTAATATAAAACATGTAAATTCAATCTTAAAATTCTGCTTTTTAGGCACAAGGATGGAAGATTAACCTTGTTCAAAAACCCCACATACCTAAAATTACTTGACTTGTAAAGAGAACTTGAACTTTTAGACTTGAGAGATGACTTGGGGAAAGAAATCCTAATCTTGAATTTCTTGAAGATAGGAGGAAAAAGGTGTTGTTAATAGAATGAAGGATAGGGGAAAATAATGCCTCTTTTTGGTTATAGGTCGTGGGTTGGGAGTTAAGAGAGGGGAAAGGACCAATTGGCCCTTTAACTGAACTATACAGAAATTAGTCGCTAGTCTTCATGAGTCATCTATATGACTCGTATGGTTAGGGTATAAGTTGGACTAGTAACTCGTAAGCTTGGCAGTGGCAAGGATAGCACACATTGGTCAACATATGAGTGGAAACTTAAGACTCGTTACTTGTCTATACGACTTGAAACAACCACTTGTATCTTGGAAAAAAAACTCAGGGAACCTATACTATTGAACTTATGACATCACTTCATACAACTTGTATGTTGTGTGTACTACCCAAGAAAATGAGTCGTATGTTGTACAGTGACTCTCAAACACGGGGTATTACAAGTAAAATCCATACTAAAGAGTTTTATGGGTTGTACGGGTACCACTATAATGACCCCCTACTGGTGATGAATGATGGGCTTCAAGAATGCTCATCATCTCCATCACAGGGATACACTTCCGACTAAAACCATCCACACAAACCATAAAATAATATGACTCATCCCAGAAGAACTTCCTTACCTTATGCATAAATCTATTGTGCTGCTGGAAGGAAAGATCTTCTTGGACAAGATCACTTGCCAAATAGTTTGTAAAATCATCAAACTAGGGGATTAAGTCTTGAGATTCTTCCAAGACCCTCTTATCAGGAAAAGTATCATCAATGTTAATCTAATCCCCTATTTTCTGCATTGCCTCCTCCTTAAGCCTGGACTAGTGATCTGCAACTTGGTTTTTAGTGCCTTTTCGGTGCTTCACTTCAAAATCAAACTCTTGTTGCATGAGAACCCAATGAATCAATACCATCTTGCCATCTTTATTTGACATCAACTAACTCAAGCCTACATGATCTGTATGGACTATGACTTTAAACCCAATCAAATACGATCAGAATTTTTTAAGAAAAAAACACTGCAAGCAACTCTTGTTCTGTAACTGTATAGTTCTTCTATATGAAGTTCAATGCCTTACTTGCATAATATATTAGATGAAGGTTGTTCTCTCTTCTTTGGCTTAAGAGAGAACCTAAGGCCACCCTACTCGTATCACACATGACTTCAAATGGTGCAGACCAATCAAGGGCATAATTATAGGAGCCGAAATTAATCGCTCCTTAAGGAACTTAAAGGCTTTCACGTATGTATCATCAAACACATATACCTCTTTCTATAAAAACTTGCATAATGGATTTGCAATCTTGTAAAAGTCCTTGATGAACCTCCTATAAAAGCCTACATGGCCCAAAAATCTCTATATATCTCTAACTGGGACTGATGGGGGCACTTTTCAATCAACTCAATCTTATCTTTGCCCACTGAATACCCTGTTTGGAGATCTTGTGCCCGAGAACAATACCTTTTTGTTACTATAAAATAGCATTTTTCCGAATTCAACACCAAGTTGCACTCTTTACATCTTTGTAGTGAACTGTCCAGATGAGCCAAGCAATCATCAAATGAGTCCCCAACTACTGAAAAATCATCCATGAAGACCTCTTACTTACTTAGGCCATCTATGAACCGTATGTACTGCATACGAACCGTTTGTGGTCCTTAGTAAGAGACAGGCCTCTTATATAGATCCTGAAGCTCTCTGGATTTGAACCTCTGGCACTTGCTAAGGCCACCTACAGATCGTAGGTTCCCTTGGTAAGTGACCGGGTCTTTTTTCCCTACTTCTGAGAATCTGGACCTCAAGTTTTGACACTTACTTAGGTCACCTACGCCGGGTAAGAGGCACATACACCCTGAATTGCCTAAAAAAGTAGCAAAAAACTTCAATTTTCATCTTTTTTTCAGCTTAGCCTCCAAAACTTGATTTCTTACAAAACATACACAAAACACATCATATTTCACAATAAACCCTAATAAACATGCATATTTTCATCATTTAAGTGTTGAAAGTGCTATAAATACATAGCACAACACAACGAGTCATGGTCTGAGTCATTGTCACTGGCAGGTTAACATCACCACCATAATTTAATCATAACTTTTTACCCCGATCTTGGATTAAGGCAAGACAAGTGGCATTGGAAAGCTAATCCAACTCTTTTTCTCATGGAGGGTCTAGTGCTCAAACTTTAAGGTATTACATTATCCCCCCTCCCCACTTGGATCATTCATCCCTTAATGAGAAGTTTGGGCAACCTTAGCACGTTAATAGAAAGAATGCAATTAGAATCCAAGGACAAATTAAAAAGGCGACTAGAGGGAAACAAAACTCATACCTTAAAGAGTTTCATCCATCACTGGAAACAAGAAGAGGTACTTGGCTTTCATGTTTTCTTCAGATTCCTATGTCGCTTCCTCCATCTTTTTATTTCTCCAAAGAACTTTACCAATGCTACATCTTTGGTCCTCAATCTACGAACTTGCCTATCCACTATTTTAATCAGGACTTTCTCATAAGAAATAAAATCCTCAACACCAACATCCTCAAGTTGCACTATAAAAAAAGGGTCACCGACACATTTCTTAAGCATGGACACATGAAAATAGGGTAAATCAAAGACAAACTCGATGGTAAATCTAATTCATAAGCAACATTCCTAATTCTGCAAACAATTAGATATGGACCAATGTAACAGGGACTGAGTTTCCCCTTTTTCCCATATCTCATGACTCCCTTCATAGGAGAGACCTTAGAGAAGACTCAATTACTTACTTCAAACTCCAACTCCCTCCACCTTATATCCACATAAGACTTTTGGCAACTTTGAGAAGTCTTAAGTCTTTCACTAATCACCTTCACTTTATTTTTAGCTTGGTGAATCATGTCAGGATCAATAAACCTAGTCTCACCCACCTCAAACCATCCAATAGAAGATCTGCACCTCCTTCTGTAAAAAGCCTTAAAAAGAGCCATTCAAATGCTAGAATAATAACTGTTATTGTAAGAAAACTTAATAAGAGGCAAATGGTCAACCCAACTACCTTTAAAATCAATCACATAGGACCTTAGAATATCCTCCAAAGTTTGACTAGTACACTATGCTTGTCCATCCATTTGGGGGTGGAAAACGGTGCCAAGGTTCACCTAAGTACCCAAACCTTTCTGAAATAATGCAAAAAGTGAGAAGAAAACTGTGGATCTCCATCTGAAAAGATGGACCCCAGATCTCCATGCAACTTTATTATTTCTTGAATGAACAACTTAGCAGAATCCCCTGCAGACTAGTTTGTCCATACTGATAAGAAATGAGCGGACTTAGTCATTCTATCCATAATGATCAAAATAGAAGCATACTGATTGTGAGACCATGGAAGACCCATAATGAAATCCTTATTAATCATCTCCCACTTCCACATGGGCAAATCTATCTCTTGGGACATGTCACAATGCCTCAAATGTTTTACCTTAATTTGCTGACAAACCATAAACATTGCTATATCTCTCTTTATATTATTCCATCAATAAATTTCCTTCATGTATTGACATATCTTAGTCGAAATCGAATAAACTATATAGCTAGACAGATGAGCCTCAGCCAAAATCCTATCTCGTAGCCTATTTATATTAGGAATACATAAACCTTCCTTGATACCTCAGATGCCTTTTTCCCCAATCTTAAAAGCCATAACCTTTTGTTGACCTACATCCTCCTTAATCTACATCAGTATGGAATCCAAAGCCAGCTTATCCTTTACCTTAAGACCAAGAGATGATTTAACCATAATCTTGAAAGTCATAACCTTTTGATGACCCACATCTTCCTTAATCTGCATCATTATAGGATCCAAATCCAGCTTCTTCTTTATCTTAACACCAAGAGATAATTTAAATACCTCCCAAATAATCTCTTCTCCATTCTCAGAGTCCAAAAAATAAACTCTCAAGTTAGCTAACCTGTGAATATCCTTCACCAACCCTTTTTTATTCTTCTCAATATGAGATACGCTCCCTATAGAAGACCTGCAAAGAGCATCAACAGCAATATTAGCTTTACCTGGGTTATAGTGCAAACTCATGTCATAATCCTTAAGCAATTCGAACCATCACCACTGCCAGAGATTTAATTACTTTTGCATAAACACATATTGGAAGATCTTATAGTCTTAATAAATACCCACATTTACCCCATACAAATAAGAAATCCAAATCTTCATAGCAAAAACCATAGTTACCAACTCTAGATCATGAGTTGGGTAATTTTTTTCATGAACCTTAAGCTGCTTGGAAGCATAGTCTAATACCTTACCATGCTACATCACTACACATACCAGACCCATACGGGATGCATCACAATACACAACAAACCTATCAGAACCCTAGGGTAGGGTTAAACCTAGAGCATAGGTCAACTTATCCTTCAACTTCTCAAAACTGCATTTGTAAGCATCGGACCATAGAAACTTAACCTTTTTCTAAGTTAACTTAATCAGTAGAGCAACAATTTCTAAGTTAACTTAATCAGTAGAGCAACAATAGATGCAAAGCTCTCCAAAACCTCGTATAATACCCATCCAAGCCCAAGAAACTCCTAATGTTGATTGGAGTCATAGGTCTAGGCCACCTTTTAACTACTTCAACTTTCTATGAATCCACCTTGATCCCTTCACTAAAAATAGCATGCCCGAGAAAGGTCTCAACACTTAACCAAAATTCACTCTTAGAAACTTTTGCATACAATTTTTGGTCCTTAATATCCTCCTCACTTTTGGAGTACACCGGGATGTCATCAGTGAAAATTATAATGAACAAATCCAAAAATTTCCTAATCACCCAATTAATAAGATCTATGAAAGCATCTATAGCATTAGTCAACCTAAATAACATAACCAAAAACTCATAATGGCCATACACATCCAAAAAGCAGTCTTGGGAGTATCAACATCCTTAATTTTCCACTGTTGATAGCTCGAATAGAGATCAATCTTAGAGAAACATCTAGCACCCTAAAGTTGATTAAATAGGTCATTAATTCTAGGGATACGGTACTTATTCTTAATTGTAACCTTAATTAACTAACAATAATATCTACAAATCCAAAGAGACCCATCTTTCTTCCGACCGAAAAGTACATGAGCACCCAATGGAGAAAATCTAGGATGAATGAAACCCTTTTTAAGAAGATCCTTTAACTTCTATTTAATTTCCTTAATTTAGACGGAGCCATCCTATAATAATGAATGGAAATGGACGGGTATCTGGTAGAATATCATTCCTGAAATTTGTTTCCCTATAGTGAGGAATTCTAGGAAGATCATTATGAAAATCTTTAGAAAACTTATTCACCATAGGGATAGACTGCAAGGAATGACTTTCATAATTAGAATCTTTAACCTGGACTAGATGATATAGACACCCCACGGATAATATTTTTAGTGTTCTAAGATAAGAAATAAACCTCCCCTTGGGTACTAAGGAACTTTCCTCCCAATAAATCACCAATTTATTAGGAAAATGAAAAATGACCTTTTTAGTCCTACAATCTAGAGAAGCGTAGAATGAATGAAGCCATTACACCCCCACTATCATATCAAATCCACCATATCAATTTCTATCAAACCACTAATTTCTTCTTATAGAATGTACACTACACAACCCTTATAGATTCTTCTACCAACAATAGACTCGCCCATAGGAGTAGAAACAGAGAAGGGGTCAAAAATATTTTTAGGACCAAAATCAAAATTTATATCCACATAAGGGTTAACATAACATAGGATAGAACCTAGATTAAGAAAATAATAAACATCATGGGAGAAGAGTTGTAACATACCAGTGATCACATCTGGGGACACCTCTGACTCCTGACGAGTAGCAAGTGCAAAGAGACTATTCTGATCATTTTCGGTACCAGAAGTGGCACCCTTAGGTGCAAGGGCCTAAGAAGTGACAACCTGGACCTTATTACATCTATTGGCAACTTTAGCTATATGATAATTTCTCTACATATAAACCACCATCCTGGAGATGTCCATATCATTACTTAACATAGCGACCTTACACTCTAATACCAAATCATGGGATAATTCAGAACCAAACTTCTTTTTTCTAGACATCATACTAGACACCAATTCTGGAGCATAATGGGACAACTGCTGGAATTTCAGGGCATACTCCTAACACCTATCTTATCCTGTTTTTGTTCACAAACTATTTTGACTTAGCCTCCCTCAACCCATGAGGAAATAAATCAAGAAAATTACCTCAAAAGTCATCCCACATCACCGGCTCAATATTATCACCCCTCACTCCTTCCCATTCCTAATACCACTGGTAGATCACATCATTCAACTAATAAACAACAAACTCTTCCCCTTCTGAATTAGTAGTATGCATAACCTAGAAAATCTTTTCCATCTCATCAACAAACCCCTGAGGATCCTCCTCAACATTAGATCCTGTAAATATTGGGGTATTCAACCTCATAAACTGGTCAACCCTAGTGGCCTAAGATATAGTGGAAATAGGATGACATGATCAGATTGATGAGACTATATTGCCACCAGTTACGGAAGCCTATGAATATATTGATAGAACTCCACATTAGAGATATCCCCCTGAGGTAACTGAGCAAGAGTATTACTAGCCCAAGAAGCCTGAGAAGGACTAGTAGGTACTAGTGGAACCCCGCAGGGAGCGGTACAATATAACGCCTTAAGTTTTTAGTCATTAAAAAAATTCTAAAATTTAATCCCCACTGTCTTGACTATGACTTCCCTGACAATTTGAAGGGTCATAACGGGTCGTAGAGACTCGGTCGTAACTTAATCAGAATAAGTGGCTTAGTATTTTGATTTGAGTATGAGTAGCTATCAAATAGTCATCAAGACTTCTTACAGGTTGTAAGGTATCCAAAAAGTTTTTCCCAAGACATTGTCTTCACTATGACTTAAGGTCACGAGTCGTAAAGACTCATGATGAGTCATTATGTCCAAATCGTAGGGTATCCAGTGTGTTATCCAAAAAATTTTCTATCTTGAGTATGAGAAGTGGTTATGAGTCATTAAGTGTGGTTATGAGTTGGTGGTACAAATCATAGTTAGACTAGTATGGGACCTTTGTGGTTTTGTCTTGGTTATGACTCCTTGTGATGAGTCATAATGTGTCAATACGAGTCATATAGTGACCCGTAGTCACTTGCAATAATTTTTTATCTTTTCATTAAGGTCACTTTGGACATTTACCCTCTACCCCAAATGTAACCCATGATCTAAAACCTTATTGGAGACCCCATTACCATTGTTAACTCATTAAAATACTTTCAAAAACTCTCTTAAATTCTCTCAAGCAGCAATACTTAGGTTCCCAAGAATTGGGTCAAGTAGAGCTTCAAGGGTTGAATTCTCTCTGCAATCTTAGGTACTTTAGGCATGTTACTCTTACCTCATTTTTAATATTTTAAAAGCATATATTTTAAAGTATTGTTCATAATATATTTATGTTGGTTTGAAATCAAAAGTTGAGGGTTTGGAATTCTTGTTATTGAAGAATGTTTTCCCATGGCTTACATATGACTATTCATGCTTAAATTATGGTTTTGAACTTATGAGTGCATAGGTATGGTGAATGAATTAGGGAGTTATGATTTCCTAAAACTTTTGACATTTGAAGTAGTTATGACCCAAACCCCATATTGTGAAATTGGTTTTTAATTATGAGAAATATGGAAATTTGTAAAATTGAACCAAGGTGGCTGTGAATTCCCCGAGTGATGATAATTGTTTTGGCATATTTTTGTTACCTTGAAAGTGTAGTTGGAATGACTATACCAAAAATATTGCCTTAATGTGTAATATGGTTCGATAAATGTAAATGTGTGATAAATATTTTAAATTAGGCTTTAATAAGAGTTGTAGCTGAGTTGTGAAAATAGAGGTACCGAGGGAACAACGTACAAATCATGATTTCCGACGTGAGGGTCTATATGTACGGGAGGTTTGAGTCTCTCTTATTATGATTATCACCTGATTGGGAGGTTTGAGTCCCCCTTATCTTATTACATGATTTAGAGCTCATGTCACCTTGATATGTAGGGTGGTTTGAGTCCCTTATACTACATATTCTTCAGTTTGAACGGCCACACGTGCTGGGGCCCTACCTGATGGGCACATATATCTTGTGGGTGCCTTTGTATGTTTTGATGATTAAGCTACATAATTCAAGCTAAAGTTTAAAATGCATGTTAAGCCTTGATACTTATTCCAACACGATATATATATATATATATATTTGTATATGCATTTGATTATGTACATTAGATTCAAATGATTTTGGATTGTTGATTGTGGCATTATTCTAATCCTTATCCCTGAGTTACATGCTAGCATTCACCCCTCTATCTGTCTTCAAACATTGTATTCCCACGTAATGCAGGAATTTGACATACTTCTACTTCTCTTGCTCAGTGACTAGGATTGGAGATCATCTCATAAGATGATATTAAAGTGGTGAGATTCCATACTTTAGAAGTCTACATTTCATGTTTTGGTCTCTTATGTCTCAGACTGTTTAGACTTATTTTTTTCTATAGTCGGGGGTATGTCTAGATGCTTTATTGATATTCAGTTTTGGTACTTTGTCTAGAAGGCTTTGTTTGGATTACTATGGATATTGCAGGATGTTTGTCGGTTGTTTGGCTTGTCGCCAGTCGTTGGTGATAGACATGATCTAAAATTTCTATGAATTCATCTTGTTATATGTTCAAAATTCATCCAAAATTAGGGATACTATGTTGTTTGGTTGGGTGCAAAGGGGTGGTTTCCGATCCACGTGGGACTTGAAATGCTCATCACGGTGAAAACCTGGTTTGATTTATGGCAGGGAAGGTATTAGATCCAGGTTTGGTGTCAATAGGTATTCAATAAAGCCATGTCATGTAGAGTCTCATTTATGGGTATGTAGCTCTCCACACTTATAAGGGAGAGGCTACGAGGTATTTAGGAATGTTTTCTTTTTTGTTGTTCTATTTTCAAGCTATAGTGTCTAAGGTATTGAATCTCTCTAATCCTTATTTGTTTGCTTTTCAGATCAAGCCTCCAAGAAGATTTGATAACCATGGGAACTCGTCTATTCTTTTGGAGGACAATATGGATGAAGCTCATCCAACTCTAGGAGTTTAGACCTAGTCTAGGGTCGTTGTTTCTGATTTCCCTGATGGAACTCCACCTGTTCCTCCATCCCTTCTCAGGAACCCCGGGATGGTATGTCTAACATTCAATTTCTTACTCAATTGGTAGAATCTCAGACTGAGCGTGTTGCTTCTCTGGCTCCATTAGCTGAGGCCACTAGAGTTGGCCAATTCATGAGGTTGAGTCCTCTTATTTTCACTGGTTCTTGGGTTGATAAAGATCATCAAAATTTCATTAATGAGATGGAAAATATCTTTCATGTGATACATATTTCTGATATCAAAGAGGTAGAGTTCACAACCTATCAGTTGAAGGATGTGGCATACTAATGGTATGAAGAGTGGGAGTTGTCTAGGGGTGATGATGTTGAGTCTGACATGTCGGATAATTTCTCAAGTTCTTTTCTTGATCGCTTCTTTATTCAGGAGTTAAGGGAGGCAAAGGATGAGGAGTTCATGAATTTAAAGCAAGGCATGATAACAATAAAGGAGTATGCCTTAAAGTTGAATCAGTTGTTGCATTATGCTTCTGAATTGGTGTGTATCATAAGGGATAGAATGGGGAAGTTTGCCTCTAGGTTATACCATGAGTTAATCTTGGAGAGAAAGGCAAACTTTTTAACAAGGATATAGACATCTCTAGACTTTTGGTATACATGCAACAAGTGTAAGAAGAAAAGAAAAAGCAAGCAGAAATAAGTGAAAGGCAAAGTGAGAAGTTTCTCTATTTGAATTAGGATAGAGGTCATCCACAAAGTTGTAGATATGGTTGAAAGTAGTCTAAGAAGAAGTGGGGAAATTTTAGTTCCTACTCAATGGATAGTTCTTCTTACCCAAATTCATTGGGTAGTCATCGTTTTCAATATGATAGTAGGTTTAGAGAACCAAGAGTCACCATTCTCAACATAATAGTAGGTTTAGAGAACCAAGAGCCCAATCGCAAGCTAGTAGGGCTCAGTTAATACTATTGTATCCTCCTTGTAGATTTTATGGTCAAGTGCATTGTGGTGCTTGTAAAGAGGGGAGAAACAGGTGCTTTAAATATGGTCAGATTGGTCGTATGTAAAGGGGTTGTCAAGGTTGATTTTAGTGTGAATAAGATTTTTGTTGCTACTTCATTAGCTTCCGTACCAAAAGATGCTACTTCTGTTGCTGGTTCTAGAACTGGTTGGAACCGTTTATACGTTCTTGCCACTCAACAGGATTTTGAGGCGTCCTTCAATGTTGCTACTGGTACGCTCAAACTTTTTTCTCATGATGTATATTGTCTACTTGATCCCAGATCTACTCTCTCTCATGTGACCCCATATATGGATATCCATTTTGGTTATAATCCTAAGCATATTTCCAACCTTTTCTCTACATCCACCTTGATGGGTGACTCTATTATTACTATAAGGGTTTATAGGTGTTGTGTGATATCAATCTATGGTAGAGAGACCTTGGTAGATCTAATAGAGTTGGACATGCTAGACTTTAATATGATTTTGGGGATGGAATGGTTCTATTCGTGCTATGCTTCAAATTAATTGCCAGACTCGAAGGGTCAGTTTTTATTTTCCTAATGAGTCAGCGATTGAGTTAGAAGGTAGTTCCCTATTACCTAAGGAAAGATTCATCTCGTATCTTAGATCTTTGAAATTAGTTTCAAAAGGGTGCCTGTATCACTTAGTGCATGTTAAGGATTCTAGATCCAAAGGTCCTTCTTTCCAGACTGTCCCTATGGTCTTCAAATTTTTTGAAGTATTTCCTGATGATCTTTCTGGTATTCCTCCCGATGGGGAAATTGATTTGGGGATTGATCTTTTACCGGACACTCGTCCTATTTCTTTCCCTCCTTACAGAATGTCTCCAGTTAAGTTAAAAGAGTTCAAGGAGTAGTTGAAAGATCTTTTGGATAAGAGTTTTATCTGCCCTAGTTTGTCTCCATGGGGTGCTCCTATTCATTTCATGCGTAAGAAGGATGGTTCCCTTCTGATATGTATTAATTATCGTCAATTGAATAAGGTGACCATGAATAATAAGTATCCACTTCTGAGGATTGATGTTTTGTTCGATCAACTTCAGTATGCTAAGTTTTTTTCTAAAATTGATCCTTATTTTGATTACCATCATTTGAAGATTAGGTAGATAAATATCCCTAAGACTGTCTTTCAAACTTGGTATGGTCATTTTGAGTGTTTGGTGATGTCTTTTGATTTGACCATTGCTCCAACAAAATTCATAGATCTTATGAATCAGGTTTTTTGTCAGTTTTTGAACTTGTTTGTCTTTGTTTTTATTGATGATATTTTGGTGCATTCGAAGGGCGAGGCAGATCATGTCAATTATCGCTTCCTTATGTTGCAAACCCTAAAGGATCAGTGTTTTTATGTAAAGTTCTCTAAGTGTAAGTTTTGGTTGAATGTTGTGACTTAACTGGGTCATGTTGTTTCTAGTGAAGGGATCATGGTGGATCCACAGAAGGTTGTTGTGGTTAAGATGTATCCTAGACCCACGATTACAATCGTTATTTGGAGTTTCTTAGGTTCATCCAATTATTATAGAAGATTTGTGGAGATTTTCTCTTCTATTTTTGCTCCATGGATTAACTTGACTCAGAAGAAGCTGAAATTCTTATGGTCTAATGCTTGCAAAAGTAGTTTTGAGAAGCTGAAGAATAAGTTGACTTCAGCTCTAATCATGATTTTGCTTGAGGGCCCTGAGGGTTTTGTTGTCTTTTATGATATGTCTCATGTGGGACTGGGTTGTGTATTGATGTAGCATGGTAAGGTAGTTTCTTATGCTTCTAGACAGTTGAAAGTTCATGAGTAAGAATTATCCAACCCATGATTTGTAATTGTTGGTCGTGGTGTTTGCATTAAAGATTTGGAAATATTAATTGTATGAGGGTCCATGTTAATATATATTCTGATCATAAGAGCCTGCATTAGGTGTTCACCTAAAAAGAATTAAATCTCAAGCAAAGAAGGTGGCTTGAGTTACTCAAGGACTATGACATGAGTCTTCACTATCATCCATGTAAAGCTAATGTGGTTGCTGATGCTCTTAGAAGGTTAACCATAGGAAGTTTGTCTCATGTGGATGAAGAGAAGTGGGATTTGGTGAAGAGAATTCATCATTTGAATAATCTTGGATCTATCTATTAGATTCAGAGGATGGTGGTGTAATTTTTTAAGAGGTGGCGAAGTCATCTCTTGGTGCTAAGGTGAAGGAGAAGCAGATGTTAGATACTATTTTAATGCAAATCAAGAATGGTGTGGGTAGGAAAAAATTCATAATTTTTTATATTGGTGGTGACGGTATCTTGAGATACCAAGGTAGATTATGTGTTCCCGATGTTGATGGATTGAGAGGGAGAATTTTGGTTGAAGCTCATGAATTGTGTTATTCTATTCATCCCGGTATTATGAAAATGTATCATGATCTTAAGGATCTTTATTTATGGAATAACATGAAGCGGGATGTGTCCAACTTTGTGGCTAGATGGATGGTGTGTCAGCAAGTGAAGGTAGATCACTTGAGGCCCAGTGGGTTGTCTCAAGAGATTGAACTACGTGTGTGGAAATGGGAGGTAATTAATATAGATTTTGTTACTGGTATTCCCCAGTCTCGCCAATAATTTGATTCGATTTGGTTCATCGTGGATAGGATGACTAAGTTTGCTTATTTCTTTTTAGTGATGACTAATTACTCTTCTAAGGATTATGCCAAGTCGTTCATTGAGGAAATCATGAAGTTGCATGGTACTCCATTTTCCATCATATCTGATCGGGGTACCCAGTTCTTATTTCACTTGTGGAGGTTGTTCTAGTAAGGTTTGGGGACTATGGTATCCCTTAGTACTGCTTTCCACCCGCAGACAGATGGGCAAGAACAAAGGACAATTTAGGTCTTGGAAGATATGCTTCAGGCTTATGTGTTTGATTTTGGTGGTAGTTGGGTTGACTAGTTTTCTCTCATAAAATGTACCTATAATAACAGATATTATACTGGAATTAGTATGGCTCCGTTTGAGGCCTTATATGGAAGGAGTTGTAGATCTCCTACTAGGTGGTTTGAGGTTAGTGAGAATAAGTTATTTGTCCCTTATTTGGTTCACCAAGCCATATATAAGGAGAGTGATTCGGGATAGGCTTAAGGTCGCCCAAAGTCTCCAAAAGTCCTATAAGAGTGTGAGGCGAAGGGAGTTAGAGTTCAATGTTGGTGATTGGGTATACTTGGAGGTGTCTCCCAAAAAGGGAGTTATGCAGTTTGGTAAGAAGGGAAAGCTCAGTCCCCATTATATTATATCGTACATGGTTTTGAAGAGGGTTGGTAATGTTACATAGAATTTGAGTTGCCTCCTAGTTTGAGATCCATTCATCCAGTGTTTCATGTTTTGATGTTGAGGAAGTGTGTGGGTGATCCTTCAGTGGTTGTTCCTTTTAAAAAGGTGGGTACTTTAGATTTCTTGTCCCATAAGGAGGTCCCCATTGGGATTTTAGATCGGCAAGTCCGTCAGCTGCGAACTAAGGACATGGCTTTTGTAAAGGTTCTTTAGAGGAACCAAAAGTTTGAGGAAACTACTTAGGAAGCTGAGAGGACGTGAAGTCCAAGTATTCATTTTTTTCCCTATTCTGGATAATCATGCTTGAGGTATGTGTATTCCTTAACATCTTTGTTTTCTAACTTTTTAAAAGAAAATGGTGATTTCCTTGGTATATTTGTTTTCTGCCTTTTTTAAAGGTAAGAGTAGGGGTGTGTGGAGTCAAATCGTGATAATAAATGGCTTATCATATCATTCAAAGACGAGTATGTAATGCCTTAGGTTTTTGGTCCTTGGAAATTATTTCTAAAATTTTATCCTCACTATCTTGACTACGACTCCTTTGATGAGTCATAGGGAGTCATAACGGGTCGTAGGGACTCGGTCGTGACTTAATCTGGAAAAATGGCTTAGTATTCTGCTCTAAGTATGAGTGACTCCCAACTAGTCTTCAAGACTTCTTACGGGTCCTAAGGACAAAGTCGTAAGGTGTCCAAAAAGTTTTGCCAAAGACACTATCTTCATTTAGACTTGAGACCACGAGTTGTAAAGACTCATGGCGAGTCTTTATGTCAAAATCATAGTGTGTCTAGTATATCATCCTAAATTTTTTGTTGTCATGAGTACTTAAAGTGGATACGAGTCATTAAGTATGGTTACGAGTTGGTGGTATAAATTATAGTCAGACCAGTATGGGGCCTTGGTGGTTCTGCCTTGGTAACATATCCTTGTAATGAGTCGTAATGTGTCTATACGAGTCGTATAGTGACCCATAGTCACTTGCGATAATTTTTAGTCTTTTCATTAAGGGCACTTTGGATATTTTCCCTCTACCCCAATTGTAACCCATGACCTAAAATCCTATTAGGGATCTCATTAGAATTGTTAATTTATTAATACACTTTTAAAATCTCTCTTAAATTCTCTCGAGCAGTCATACTGAGGGTTTTCATGAATTGGGTCAAGTAGAGCTTCAAGGGCTGAATTCTCTCTGTAATCTTAGGTACTTCAGGCATGTTACTCTTCCCTCATTGTTAATTTATGAAAATCATATGTTTTAAAGTATTGCTCATAAGATATTTGCGTTGGTTTTAAATCAATGGTTGAGGGTTTTGATTGTTTGTTGTTGGACAATGTTTTCCCATGGCTTACATATGATTATTCATGCTTAAATTATAGTGTTGAACTTTTGGGTGCATGGGTATTGTGAATAAACTAGGGAATTGTGATTTTCTTAAAACTTGTGACTTTTGATGTGGTTATGTCCCCAACTCCATATTGTGAAACTGTTTTTAATTGTGAGAAATGTGGGAATTTGTAAAATTGAACAAAGGGGGTTATGAATTCCCCAAGTGATGATAATTATTTTGGCAAGATGTGTTACCTTACAAGTGTAGTTGGTATAACAATACCAACAATGTATGAATTAATGTGTAATGTGGTTCGATGAATGGTAATATGTGATAAATGTTTTAAATTGGGCTCTTATAAGGGTTGTGTAGCTGAGTCATTAAAGTGGAAGTCTTGAGGGACCAACACTGGAAACCTTAATTGCCGACGCAGGGGTCTATATGACCATGAGGTTCGAGTCACCCTTATTATGATTATCATATAATTGCGAGATACGAGTCCTTCTCATCTTATTACATGATTTGGTACTCGTGTCACCTTGATATGCATGGAGTTTTGAGTCCCCTATAGTTCATATCCTCTGGTTCGTGCAGCCACATGCATTGGGGCCCTACCAGTTGGGGGAGAGCTGGGCCTATATAGACGTGGGTGTTTTTGTATGTTTTGACAGTTGAGCTACACAATCCAGGCTAAAGTTTAAAATGCATGTTAAGCCTTGTTCCCTATCCCGACATGTGATATATATATATATTACATAAGCCTTGCGCATCGGATTTGAATGATTTTTGATTATTTATCATGGAATTATTCTAATCCTTATCCCTGAATTACATGCTAGCGTTCACCTTGCTAACCATCTTCGGACACTATATGCCTACACGATACAGGAACTGGTCATGATTCTACTTCTCCTGCTGAGTGACTAGAATTTGGGATCAGCTCGTGAGTTGACATTGATGTGGTGGGCTTCCATATTTTGGAAGTCTACATTTCATGTTTTGATCTCGTATGTCTCAGACTGTTTAGACTTGTTTTGGCTATAGTCATGGCCATGTCCTGACACTTTATTTATATTCGATTTTGGTACTTTGTCTAGATGACTTTGTTTGGATTACAGTGGATATTGGGTGATGTTTGTCAGTTGTTTGGCCGGTCGCGGTCGTTGGTGCTTGACATGATTTAAACTTTCTTTGAATTCATCTTTTTCTATGTTCAAAATTCTTCTGACATCAGAAATATTATGTTGTTTGGTTGGGTGAGAAGGGGTGGCTTTCAGTCCATGTGGGACTTGAGATGCCTGTCACTACCAGGCCATGGTTGGGGTCGTGACATAAATTCGGGAGTAGGGACCCTAGCCATGGTTTGCGCACCATAAGTAGGGTGAATTCCCTCCACATTCTCCTCAAGGGGGACAAAGGTTCCAGTAGAGTTTCCACGTCCGTCAAATTTTCGGGAAGACATAATATGAAATATAAGTAAGCCTGGAGTTAGAGAAGTTTTATAGCAACTAGACTGTATAGCCCGAAATAGAACACAAGAAAGGGAAACATTCCTAAATACCTTGTAGCCACCCCCTTATAAGAGTAGCGCACTATACACCCATAAAAGGGAGTCTACTCAACACGACTTTGTGGACACTCAGTGACCCTAAATTATGCTCTGATACTAAGCTTCTCATGACCTAAACCTAGGCCTTCCCGTGACGGGCAATCTCAAGCCCACCATGGACTGGAGACAACCCCCTTAGCCTTACCTAAAGAGCACATAAATGTAAATAGCGAAAGCCAAACAAGTCAATAAGAGATATATAAATCCAAAAGCTAAGAGTCAAAACAAGACATCCATGTTGTCCCCCACAACTATCCACAAAATCCATTAAACTAGAAATACGAGTTTAGTCAGGTCATGCCCCCGACGATAACAAAAAGAATCCAAACGGAATATTAAGAAAACACTGAAACTAATGAAATATTTGTGCCTTCTGAAAGATAGAGGTTTCACCACTTCATAGAAGATCAACAGACTCACCAAACCACCTAACGCTGCAAATGAGTAACAAAAAAGTCCCCCAAACCTACATCATGAACTGATGCAGCATCCGACAATGGTTTGTGGGGCGTGCACTGGTATGTAACTCGAGGGTATGGATAAAATAGTGCATTATCAAAAAATAGTCAAAACCACATTCACAAAGCTTATATATATACATACATATATATATAAGATGTTGGTATAGCGAAAAGGGTCCACTAACATGACAGTTTAAACTATTGGCCTGAACTATGTAGCTCGCTCCATCCTAAAGGCACCCACGTGGTATATGAGTTCGACTCACTGTCGGAAGGGCTCCAGACCATGTTAGCTATATGTACCAAGGAAAAGCTATTGACACCAAGTTTATAGCCAACCAAAATATAATGTGTATCCAGGCACATGGTCATATAGACCCCCAACATCGGCAAACATTGTTTCCAGTATTGGCCCCCCGGGACTACACCTTCACGTAAGCTACACAATTCCCTTTAAGACCAAATTAAAATAATTTACACATAAACCTAACCATTAACCAAGCAGTATTTATTAAGACATTTTCCAACATGGTATCATCATACCAATATACTTTCAAGCTAATTCAATTCTGACAATCCAGTCCATTTAACAGTTAGGCTCCCAAGTTCCATTTAAAATCCAAATCATGGCCACCAAGGGCATTCCCAAACTATTATTAATTATTTATCCTTTAAGGCAATGCAATATTTTCAAAGTACAAGTTAAACTATGTTAATATTCATATCTAAAAACAAAGATTGTGAAGTAGGTTGAGGTTAATATCATTATCAAGCTAAGATTTCATCAATTTAAGGAAAACCATGTCCCCCATTCCAACCTTTATAATCATACACCAATTCATTTAAAAAACCATCAATTTAAAGCATGAATAAGATATTTAAAACATGAGAAAAACAATTCAAATAATCACAACCAAAATCCCTCAACCCAATTTCAAAACTCAATAATTTAAACACATGAATATTGTATCAATTTATGCTAAAATATAAGATAATAGTTAAGGAATGAGTAACATGCCTGATGTATAGAATAAATTGAAGAGAATTCAAAGTTTGAAGCATGAATGTTGAATTTCCTTATAAAACCCTAATATCTCTTGCCTTGGGAGTTAAAGAGGAAAATTAAGGGTTTGAATTTGAGAATTCATGGGAAAAAGGGTGTTCCAAGTGTTTTAAGTCATTAAAAAGAGTGTGGAGAGAGGAAAAAAACAAAAAGATCCTAATTAAAATGCGCAATAAAACTTTGGGAACAATCGTCATAGATTAGGTAATGAATGGTGAGGTCTGACCACACGTCATAGCTTGGAGTAGTTACCCGAAGATTGACAATTTAGTCCTTCACTGTTATGACAACAGGTCCCTCATAACAACTCGTTGTGTCTCACAATGAGTTGTACCCTCGACTCGTTGTCAAGGGACCAAAGTCTAGGCTTTCTCACTGTCATGGCAACGAGTCCTCCCCACGACTCATTATGTTAGTCAACGAGTTGTGGCTTGAGCCATTGTCGCAGGTAGTTTAACATCACCACCGCAATTTGACCATAACTTTTTGTGCCGATCTTGGATTAAGGAGAGACTAGTGGTGTTGAAAAGCTAATCCAACTATTTATCTCACAGAGGGTCTAGTGCTCAAAATTTGGGGTATCACATTATCCCATCATAAGTACAAATGATGTGATAAATATCCGGAAACTAATGAATACCCCTACCAAAACACAACATAAATTAATTTTGCATTTTATTTCAAAATTATCATATCTCATGCCAAATGACCTTTTAGTTCCCGTTTTGCCCTTATTATCATCTATAGTCTTCTTAATACATTTTCAAAGAATTGAATATATTATATTTAAAAAGTGATATTGTGCAAGTTGTATTTTATTTATTGCTTTTAAGAGATGTGCCAAGTCAATAAATAACAAGTAAAATGGATAGAGAGAGTATTACTTAAGACTTTTGGAATATATTGTTCAAATCATAAAAAAATATTTGTGTATTTTTAAATATTATGCTACTTGTCAGTCACATCCGTATAAAAAGAGCACAAAATATTTTAATACTTGACAGTTATGTCAATATAAAAGGAGAATAAAAATACTGAAAAGATAAAAAAAAATTGGGAGGGGGGGGGTGATAAAGAACCCGGAGAAAGTTTTGATATGTCACTCGAATTTCGGATATGTTTTAGATTTTTTTGTGCCTTATTCCTAAAATTTCAAAAGAGATTCCATTCCTTGATTTAAAAAAAAAAAGAATAAGTAATTTTTTAATTATTTTATCTTTCAAAACTCATAATAAAAAATGAACCATATTGTTTAAGTTTAAAATATGATTTACCAAAAAAGTGGTGAAAGAATCCAAATCTAACACATGGGGTTAGTGTAGAATTTTCTTAATACAGGTGGCGTAGATTAATTAAAATAGTTTCTTTTTTATTCTTTTAGGATATATAGTCATCGCATATAAATACTATCATGATTCAATTCGTTTAGGATATATAGTCATTGCATATACATACTATCATGATTCAAATAATCATGACTGGCACCCACCTTTATCTATGGCGGGAGAAACATTCTAACTCACCCCTTAATACCCCAAATGTTACTCTAATAGTTATAACATGTTAACCTTATTAAGAAATCTCCAAAAAGACTATTTATTATTAATAAACAAAATGTCAAACCGACATGAATATCTATATTTGAAACTAATAGATTACAAAAATTTCTTTGTATTACATCCCCGGGACCTGAAGTCACCGTATAAGAACAACGAAAAATGTTTAAAATAGACAACTAGAAGAATATCTAATAATAAAATTATCATGACTCAAAAGTTGAGGTCATGATGCAAACTACCCCCACCTAACCTTGGTAGATAAGCCAAACTTATATAGAGTAAAGAAGATCGAATTAATACACTAAGTGAGACAAAATGAGACTTCAAAAGAGAAGTCAAGTCAACACAAATTTAAAATAAGTGAAAGTTGGAAGTAAATGACATAAACACTCCCAAAGCCTGGTGTCATAAGTACAAGAGTATCCAAAATATTATCTAGTCTAAAAATATATAGTATGTCTCTGAATATGAAATAAAGACCTGAAAAGGATAGTAGGAGGTTGTAAAATCATCTCTGAACTTTAGAGTGTGGTAGTACCTCAAATCAACCACCAAACATCACAATTAGTTGTTGCATCTCATACTCGAGCTAGGATCTGCACCGAAAGGTCACAGTATGGATGAGTATGGTCCACTTGTACTTAGTAGGTATCATAAACAAATTAAGCAAACTAGAAAAGAATACAAGTTAAGAAATACTATGAGCACCCAACCTGCAAATAGAAAAAATTTTAAATAGTAAATCACACTGTCTCCACTAATAATTCAAATAAATATATGAAATAAAATAAAAACATGCACTCATGAAAATACATAGAAACTGATACTGGTCATGTAGAACATAAAAGAAATACATGAAATGCATATGCAAATGCAGTACAATAAATGATGAAGTGAATACTATGAAAGTCATCGCATGACTTTCTGCATATGTCTATCGATCATTAATGCTCCAAAAATAGAATCCATGGGGGTTCACATCTTATATAAAATATCAAAGTATCCACCCATCATAATCTCATATCATAATTCACCAGACTGGCACATCTCTCAGTCTAGATATTTGTAAAAGTGTTTTATTTTTTATAAAATCAGTGTTCCTCAATGATACGGATATCTCATGAATGTGCATGTATAAAATAAGAATATGATTCTCACGATCAAATAAGTATGAAAATAATAAATTCATTCAATACGTGTATAAGTGAGCTTGTAATCAACTCAATATGTTAACATATCATAATATCAATTCTGTTTGGCACCACAGGAATAAATATACATATAATACATTATTAATAATGAATCGACACATAACTCTAACATTTTTATCATGATAAAGGCAAGAAATGCTCAAAAGGCCTACAATATCTATTCAAGCTCCCGCAGGGCATCAAATAAAGCCATTAAAAGGCACAAATAAGGTTTATGATGTCAAATAAAGTTCCATATGGGAAACAAACAATACATAATATCACAAGTCAACAACAACAAGAATATAAGTCCTCATAAAGACACACAACAGTAATAATAAACTTAAAATACTATTTCCATAGTTATTTTCTAAAAATTCATAGCATGTTTTACTTATTTATTAATTACCCAATTCCACTCTGAAGAAAGTTAAGTCATAAGCTACCCTACCATATTGAAATCCAAACCTAAAGTCCTTCAATATAGAACCTTTCCCTTTTGAACAGTCTAATCAACTATACATACAAATATAACATTTGTGCATTAAAAAGGCTGATGATACCCATATAACTTTTTTTAATTTGTTCAAAAATAAAATGGGTAAAACTGAAATTTTAGTTTAGAAATACATTCCTTAAGGTTATATAAGTCCACAATTTAAAACCAACATGAAAATAAATTTAAAATGAGGTCCAAATTGAAGAAAAATAATTTTTAAGAATTACCAGCAAAATCCTCAAAATCCCATTTTGAAATCAATATTAAAGATGGTTTTTGATGATATAATCATTCCAAAGAAATGAAAATAATGGTTTAGAGCTTACCCAAGTGCAAATGGTGATCAAAATCCTAAAAATTATCCAATTCTGAAGCTCAAAGGTCCAAAAATGGTAAATAAATCTCAAAAGGGGTATATATACAATGATAGTCGCTTAAGTGGCTGATTGATTGCTTAAGCGGATGATGATCACTAAAGTTGACAAGCCCTATATGGGTGAAATTCGTTTAATTGGTCCAAATCCACTAAAGCGGGTGCCACTAAAGTAATAGTTGGTCACTAGAGCGGCTACCACTTTAGCGGTTCTTTGGTCTCTTAAGCGGTTGCACCAGATATCATCTACGTCAGAAACTTTGCAATGTTGTTGATCAACCAATCAGGATTTATTCATAATCTCATGAATGCAAATGAACTATGCTACTATTCTATTTTCTACGACTTAGAAATTAAATCCTAACACCCTGTTTAGTCAAATTTGACTAATTTTCACAATAAGGTTCCAAATACAAACTAAATATTTCATATCCAAACCAACCCTACTACTAATCAAATATTGATTTTCTAGATTTAATGAAATTGTCCAAATCACGATCCGACACTCTGAATATCAAATATTCATTTAAATCAACTATAGGACTTTAAACCCTCTAAAAATCTCAAACTCTCTAAAATCCTTTTGTTCGTCCTCAAATAACTCTTTACTCTAAGCATTATAATCAGAGGAGACTCCATACCTCTAATATAAGTAAGACATTCAAGATAGCACTACAATGACAACATAGAATTCAAGCTTTTACACTAGGCATGTTATACACAATTGAAAGCCCAAGAACACTACTCCAAAACATCATATCCTCAAGAATTGACTCACCAAGTTGGCAAACTCATACATATTGCTCAATAAAAGACATCATACAAATCATCCAACTATCATCACACATGTTTCTTCACAACAAGACAGTTATCCAAGCTCACTCACATAGATGCAGTTTATCATAAAATGGGTACAAGAATTAAATTGCACTCACTCTCACAAAGAATTCACAAGTTACAAAATATGAACCATAGACTTTCCCTTAGTATAGTACTCTGCTAATATCATAATGTTAAGACTTAAAATCTAATAGGTCTTTGAGGATTGCAATGTAGGCTAAGAAATGGGTAGGAACTATTCTGGTCAATAATAGTGACTATCTCCCTAAGCTCTTTAATACATAACATGAACATTAATATCTCTCAATTAACAACCTATTTCCACCACTTTTATCTACCCATATCTTTTGTTTTGCCCTATCTCATTAAGAAAATTCACATACAATATGGTGGGAGTGTTATTTCTGCACACATTATTAAATTTTTAACAATCTTTATTTTCTTGATTACACAATTCCCAACCACAATAATGTCAATATTCAACACCAATAGCTATTTATTAGGGGCTTCACTTTCACCTTTTCCCTACTTACATTACAAACTCTTTAACTCAATTTATTTTTAACTAAAACGCTTAAGAGCTTTGGATCAAATTGACATACTGTTAAGCAACTAAATTATAATATATTAAATAATTGCTTCTGCTGTGTGGAAGTATAATCATGACAGAATCTGAAAAGAATTATATTAATAATACAATTTACAATCTGATAAAACTGATGAGAGAATCTAAATTACATAACTGACTCTGACTGGAATATTATACTAACTATAGATAGCAAAGACATGACTCCAGTTACCACTAATCAATACATATGAGTAATAGAGTAAAGTATATGAACAACATCTAAATGAAGTCCATGAAATAGGAGAACTCTTCAGCTCCTGGTTGGAACTGCAATTGACTGATCATAATGTGTGGACTACAACTGGTACCTACATTATGAAATAATGTATCCACATAGACGTATATGTGGATCAGTACTTTTGGAATATGCTGAGTAAGCAGGGGTGAATGCAATAAGTAAAACTGAGTAGATGCATAATCTTAAAACATACATGCTAAGTGCAAGTAGATTCACCAAGAGAATGAAATCAACTGAAATCTGAAGTAGCTTAAATCATGAGTAACAAACATAATTTGATAAGCTGGTAAATCACTACACATAGTTTCTTAAAACTGTACTTTTGTAGAATAAGTAGAACTGAAGCTGGAGTACGATAAAGCATGAAAACATGAACATACCAAAACCAAATATACATGTATAGAGCTGACTTGATTAACCGAATAACTGAAGTCTGCAAGATAAAATGATTGAAAACTAGGAAAAGAGATAACTAGCATCGACATACTGAGTAGTTGATATATTAATATGGACTACTGAACAATCATGAGATAATTGAGCATACATGCATGAAAACTGTAAAATTTGAGAATACGAGACTAAGTGTATATCAGTTATGTTACTGAGATAATCTAAAATCTGAAAGACTAAAAGCTGTTAAACTGAATATTTGAAAGTTTGTACACTTAGTCAAGCAAACCCGAACTAAAGAGACTAAATACTATACTAAGACTGTGGGAGGTATCATCTAACTAACGTGACCCAATATAAGCTAATAGGGTTCCAACCTGTGACCCCAGTTGGAAGAGTGTTAGTACCGTGCCATGGGTACTAACACTGGCTATGTGGATCTACTAAAGTGAAGTCCCGAAGAAATAAGGAGTCACCCTCTACTGGAAAGTGCCCTGGTGAGACATGTGTTAACCATCAACTAGCATGTTAACATCTCAAACCTACACTGGCTATGTATTTCTAGAACACAGGGATTGCTACAGTCACATCCTCTACTGGCAGATGAGCCCCCATCCTTGGGTTCGCTCGGTGCTAAATCCTACTCCCAACTGAAATAACTTGGATTACTGAACTGATCTAAGTTTAACTGATTATGATATATAACTAAATTAACAATGCTCATATATATCTGAAACCACTCTTAAAGATGCTGAGACTAAGTAAACAGCTAAGTTTCAAGTATTCATAAACCTCAGTACTGAATAGAAGTATCAATATGGACACATAAAAGCTTTGAAGAACGTAATAGGGGATCATAGTTCAAAATTCGTCTCTTAGGCATTTCATCAAACACTTGAAATTCACGAACTTGAGCATGGAAATGATTGAAACATGTGATAATAATATAATTATAACACTAAAACCATAAATTAGGGATTCAACACGAAAATTCCATCATTCAAACGTGTAAGGGATCATTCATCAAAAGACACTAGGGAATCATGAATTTGAACATAGGAATGTCTTAAAAGTGAGAAAATAGCATGATTACATGACTAAAATCAAAATTTAGGTATTTACATGGAATTCACATGAAATAATACATGGGTGTTACATCAAAACATGTAAAGATCATTGCTTGAACATAAGAATGTCTTAAACATGAGAGAACATGAAAAAAAACACAACTTGGGGATTTATCTTGAAATTAATTGAACATGATATGGGAATTTCAATACTCAAACATGATATGACTCATTCTACTTGAAAACACATGAAGACATAACTCATAATTGAATTCAACAAGAGATTCATGGAGATACTTCAACTTGAAATATGTAAAACTCATAAATTTAAATTTAAAAGGGTTTCTTGGGCTCCATGGGTGAAAGGAGACCCATAGATGAACTCCCACATACCTTAATTGATGAATTCTTAAAGATTATTGAACTTGGGAAACTTGATCTCTTGGATTCTTGAATAAATCTTGAATTTGAAGCTCTAATCCTTGTGTGCTTGAGAGGAAAAAGCTTGAAATTGTTCAAGGGGGAAAGGGAAGGGTTTTTTTACTTGATAAACTTTGAGGAAAATGGGAAAATAATGCCCTTTTGGATGCTATAAATCGTCCTTTAGACTTTTGGTGTTGAGGGGAAAGGACCCAAGTACCCCTGGACCCTTAAGAAGCTGAAATAGAGAGGGAATAAGCTTTGTGTGACATTCTATATCGCGTTGACAGAGCAACGCATCGCATTGCTTATCGCATTGAAAGGCCAGCGCGCCGTGTCCAAGTCGTAGACCCTTACTGCCTCTCATGAAAAAGGCCATAACCTTTCGCTCGGGTATCAGATTAAGGTAAAATTGGTATAGTTGGAAAGCTAACTAAATTATCTACTATTTGGTGGGTCTTGAGCTACAAAATTCTATGAATATAAAAAGTTATACACGTTCAAATTATACTCTTGTAGAATCGAATACCGAACTTTTGACGAATCAAAGGCTCTTAGCTCAACTTTGTTCTAAGTGATTCCTATGAACACTTTTTACCTCGAAAGAACTTCACATACTAGAATAAGTATCATGACACATTTATTCAAAAGAAATTCATTGGATTATAGTTTACACATGTGAGAATGATTCTTCAAAGTCTAGCCCAAAATATGGGGTGTTACATTATCTCCCCCTTGGAATCATTCGTCCTCGAATAAGATTGGTTAGACTGAGAATGTTGAACTAAGGCAACTAAGTTTACATATTGAACATGCATGAATGGGAAAATGATTGCATAACTGAGTATGAAACATAATACATGAACTGAATATCATGAATTGAACTAATTTTTTAAATTTATTCAACGACATGAGAATAGTTATAAGGCTGAGATAGAAATGAGACAACCAACTTATAAGTAACCATTACCTTAAATTGGATTTAGTTTAACGAAGAAAAGTTGAGAGGTTTTTAGAGCATGAAAACTTGGGGTATTACAACGGCTTCCCCTTGGGATATTTCTTTCCCCGAATGATACTAACTTGGCTGAAATACCAAGGAAAGACTGAGATAATGCAAGAGGCACTTACAGACTGAATCATGATTAAATATCTGGAATCTGAAACTGATACATGATGCATGAGCTGAGATGAATTTTCAAATTACCTGGATGCAAACAACATTACCTCTTGGAATAGACATATTCATGAGATTTTGGATAGTATGATTAGATGGAAAGATGGAAAATCATAGGAACTTATCTATCTGACTTCTCGACTAGATTGTTGGCTATACAGACTGAATTATACTGAAAGCCTACATTCAACTATACATTCCACTTCAAAACTACACTACACTTGAGAATACTTAAAATATTCACATGGGCACTGATAACTCTATCTGCTGAAGTCTGAGCTGAACTGAACTCCCTCACTATGTTTAAGCCTACTGGATCTAAAAAGTACACACATAACACTGTAATACTAGTCTGAATCATAAATTCAATACCCCCTGCGTTTTCACAACTTCTCATCTCATGGATAACTCTTATTACCACTTCAACAACTACATTCAACCCTTACTAGACATTCACTGACGCGCAATGCATTCATCCATATATATATATATATATATATATATATAAAAACATGACATTCAAGCCTATCATAACCACATATGCACTTCTAAACAAACACCCATAAAAGCATCTTTCTCATATCCTCCAAACCTCTATCATCAATAACTTCCATGCACTATCTCAAGAAAACACACATAAAATTTTCAACTAACTATGACATATATACAAAACTTGTCCTCAATCTTACATCACGCTTACGGCCTTAGCTAAAACAAGCATACAAAAATCTTTTGTCAATGAGAAATGTTTACTCTCTCCTATCAAAATAACCATTCATCATCACTATATTAATATTAAGGAGAGGTCACTGAAAGGTTAGAACATAAAGACCTAAAGCATGAAAGAATAACTATGCATAACTTGACACTTTACTGAGGCCTGAGGAATAGAGTATCAACATCATGGATTTATCAAAGAGATCTAAACTGAGGACATACATGATATAAACTAAATATCGCCAATCATTGAGAGTGTAGCATGAGTACCTAGAACTGAACATTCTGTAAAGAATAAGTACATGAGTCATGAGCTGCATGACCTGAGTTTGGAGTTTATAAATTCATAGAACAAGATTCGTACTGCTGAGTGAACTAGAACTCCCCATACTAGAAACTAGAAGTGTACATGATTTTTATGGCAAAGGCATAAATATGATCTATGATTATAAGGCTGACATGTAAGGCATGAGTAGATGTCGTAATAACTGAAGTACAAGACATTGCACTGAGATAAGAATGGGTCAGGCATCTTCCTCCCTAGTGTTGTTCTACAGCACACAAGCAAAACTACTAGAATCTAAAAGCCTGACTTGGCTACTTGTTCCATCATCTCCCATTTAGACTAAAGCTATCATCCTAAGTCTGTGAGACCCTTTTAAACTCTAAATGAACTGCTACCACTTTAGCATCTGAGGTAATACACATAAATGATAAACTTACCCTAAAAGACTGCACCATAAAGTATAAAACTCACTACTAATACTTCCTTCTGAGAATCAACTCTTAACTTTCTGTAGCACCAATAGTCATCATATAATAACTTAAACACTAACTAACTTAGAATCTTCATGAGTATCATCATACCATGAGCTCACACCTTCTGGAACTTCAACTCTTCTTTCTATTAGCTCAACCATCCACAATTCAAACTTAGATTCTAATGCTTAACATGGATATTCTTAAACTGTAATTAACCATACTACTTCCATCATAACCTACTAATATCACATCTCTAAATCACACCGACACCATCATACTTAATTTTGAATCAATAACTTAAATTCTTGCATACATCATTTCAAGCCTACTGATTCATCTTTCAAACAACTAGCCCTATGAATACATAATCGGCTCAATCCAGATAACACTATCCTAACTCTACTATTGCTAAACTTCTAGGTCCATGCTTCTAACTCTAGATCACATACTAACATGGAATTCTGAGGAGGGATCTGAGAGCACATCTAACTTCGGCTCAATGCACAATTTTCATAAACATGAATAAAATATTTCAAACTTTAGAATATCAGGGCACTGATAGGATACTTTCTTGGCCATAATGTAATCTCATAACTGTCTATGGGGACTGTCTAACAAAACTTTATCTATAAGGATTTAAGCTTGGATATTTCTGTTGCCTCAAGAATAAGGCAGATTAGGCACAAATTGATTAATGTGAGAATCAGCATAAGCTCCTTAGAGAACACTTCTACTGTATTATCTGAGACATGAAAGAAGGAAATTATTTCTTAAATGCCTTATAGCCTCTCGAAGAAAAGTGCAGATGTCTTTGTACTATTCTGCAAGACTCTACAAGACACGGCTTCATAGACACCCTAGGACACTTGAACTCTAAGCTTTGATACCAAGTCTATCATGACCCTAGACTAACCCCTTGTCGTAACATGGTGCTTAGAACCATAAGCGATCCCAAGCTAACCCATGAACTGGTATACTATTAAGCAACTATGTTATAATATATTAAATAATTGGTTCTGCTATGTGGAAGTATAATCATGACAAAATCTAGGAAGAATTATAATAATAATACAATTTACAATCTGATAAAACTAAATAGAGAACTGAAATTACATAACTGACTCTGACTGACATCTATGAAGCCTCTACTATACTGGCATAGATAGCTAGGACATAACCTCAGCTAACACTAATCAATACATATGAGTAATAAAGTAAAGTACATAAATAACATTTGACTGAAGTCCCTGAAATAGGAAAACTCATCACCTGCAGGCTGGAACTGCAATTGTCTGATCGTAATATATGGACTACAACTCGTACCTACATTATGAAACAATGTAGCCACACAGACATATATATGGATATGTACTGAGTAAGTGGGATGAATGCAATAAGTAAAACTGAGTAGGTGCATAATCTTAAAACATGAATGCTAAGTGCAAGTAGACTCACCAAGAGACTTAAATCAATTGAAATCTAAAGTAGCTTAAATCATGAGTAACAAACATAATCTAATAAGCTGGTGAAGACTACACTTAGTTTCTTAAAATTATACTTTTGTAGAATAAGTAGAACTGAAGCTAGGATACGATAAAGTATGAAAACATGAACATACCAAAACCAAACATACATGTACTAAGCTGATCTGATTAACTGAATAGTTGATGTCTGGGTGATAAAATCATTGAAAACTAGGAAAAAGGATAACTAATGCCGACATACTGAGTAGCTAATATATGAATACGGACTGCTGAACAATCGTGAGATAACTGAGCATATATGCATGAAAACTATAAAATATGAGAATGCAAGACTAAGTGTATATCTATTATGTTACTGAGATAATTTAAAATCTGAAAGACTAAAAGCTATTAAATTGAATATCTAAAGGTCTGTACACTTAGTCAGGTAAACCTGAACTAAAGAGATACTAAATACTATACTGAGACTGTTGGAGTTATCATCTAACTGACATACCCCAATCTAAGCTAATCGGGGTCCAACCTGTGACCCCAGTTGGAAAGGTGTCAGTATCGTGCCATGGGTACTAACACTGGCTATGTGGATCCACTAAAGTGAAGTCATGAAGGACTAAGGAGTCACCCTCTACTGACAAGTGCCCTGATGAGATATTTTTAAACCCTCAACTGGTAGGTTAACATGTCAAACCTACGCTGGCTACGTAGTTCTGGAATGCAGGGATTGCTACTAAGAGTCACACCCTCTACTCGGAGGTGAGCCCCCATCCATAGATTCGTGTGGTGCTAAATCTTACTCTCAACTGAACTAACTCGGATTACTAAACTAACTCGGATTACTGAACTGATCTAGGTTTAACTGATTATGATAAATAACTAAATTAATAATGCTCGTATATATCTGAAACCACTCTGAAAGATGTTGAGACTAAGTAAACAACTATGTTTTGGGTATTCATAACTCCCAGCACTGAATAAAAGTATCAATATGGACACACGAAAGCTTTAAAGAACATAATAAGGGATCATAGTTCAAAATTCATCTCTTAGGCATTTCATCAAACACTTGAAATTCATGAACTTAAGCATGGAAATGATTGAAACACGTGAGAATAATATAATTATAAAACTAAAATCATAAATTAGGGATTTAACATGAAAATTCCATCATTTAAACGTGCAAGGGCTCATTCATCAAAAAACACTTTGGAATCATGAACTTGAACATGGGAATGTCTTAAATATAAGGAAATAACATGATTACATGACTAAAATAATAAATTGGGGATTTACATGGAATTTACTTGAAATAGGACATGGGCGTTTCATCAAAACATGTAAAGATAATAGCTTGAGCATAAGAATGTCTTTAACATGAGGGAACAATAGAGTTACACGGCAAAATTCACAACTTGGGGATTCATCTTGAAATTAATTGAACATGATATGGGATTTCAATACTCAAACATGATATGACTCATTCTACTTGAAAACACATGAAAACATAACTTGTAATTGGATTCAACAAGAGATTCATGGAGATACTTCAACTTGAAACAAGTAAAACTCATAAATTTAAATTCAAAAAGGTTTTTGGGGCTCCATTGGTGAAATGTGACCCATGGATGAACTCCCACATACCTTAATTGATGAATTCATAAAGATTCTTGAACTTGGGAAACTTGAAACTTTGGATTCTTGAAGAAATCTTGAATTTGAAGCTTGAATCCTTGTGTTCTTGAGAGAGAAAAATTTTAAATTGTTCATAGAGGAAAGGGGAGGGTTTTCTTACTTGAGAAATTTTAAGGAATATGAGCAAATAATTCCCTTTTGGATTCTATAAATTGTTCTTGACCGTTTTGGTCAAATCTTGTCCCATGCTTTTGTCCATCCATTCCAAGATTTGTGGTGATGTTTTTACTTGACTTCCAACTTGTGTATAAGCCATATATCATCATGATAAACTCACTAAGCATCCTATAGAATCAAACACCACAGATTAGAGCTCAAAACAACACATATTCCAAGATGATGAATTAGTAACTTAAGCTAAGAGTACTAGTTTTTGTCTTTTGATCTTAAACATAGTGTTTTGTCTCTTGTATAGTTTCAATTGAACCTTAAAAACTATAAAAAAAATTATTCCACACATAATTAAAAAAGTATACCCTTATTTACTCATCATGCACACTTTAATCCATCGAGATCAACTAGTACAACACCTAGCTCAAGCTAGTAACACTAGTTTTCTCGTCTAAACTCTAAGTGACCAAATTGATTCCAAAATTACTTGAAACACACCTTAAACATTGTAATCAAGTAGTTTAATACTTATATTCTTATTTATATCATTAACAACTCATTAATCACTCAAGAAGTCCTCAAAAAAAGTTTAAACAAGCATAGATAATGACACTGAGGTGCATAAATCCACCTCAGATCACCTTCCAAAGGCATTGAGAATCATACTAACTATCCCTATACCCTAAAATCAACATATAACAATCACAAGGAAGGAAAAAATGATCATATAAAAAGTTATGTTTCACAAATTAGGTTATTATAGTATCCACTACTATGACTCTAGTTAATCCTCAAACTAAATCCATCATTAAACTTTCTCACTTCTACTCCGAAATGGGCATTCTTGGAAAATTATCCATAAAATCAGGCAAAAAACTAGAGTCAAAGCTACTCAAAACTACAAAAGTCATATTCAGCACACTATATCACAACCAAATAGTCAGAACCTACAACTTAACCCTTTGAGGTTGAGAGTCATAGTAACACTCTATAAACCAAAAGCATGAAAACGATAAACGATACAAAAACTAAAGCTACTCATCCAAAAAACACGTGCAACCCTTAATATCCAAAAGTCATCAAATAACCCAAAGTCCTCAATAATTAAAAGCATCAAACACCCAAAGTCCTCGATAATAAAAAATTATCAAACAAACCAAGGTCTTCAATACTATGGTAGAAGAAGGAGTCTTTCTCACCTATAAACATAAGCAACCCATTGTAACAGGGAATAAACAATCTGCAAAAGAAGTACAACAATTACTAGATCTCACTAATGAACGCCTAAATAAGGAATCAAAAATAGAAAAATCACTGCTAAACTCTGCCTAACTACTGATGAACCACATTATAAGGACCTCAAATTTTCAAATCTAACCTATAGCTAAACTTTGAAAACATCAAAACTCCTTATGAACAAGTTCCTTAACCTTCCGTTTAGTATTTCTTCAACACAAAAGCTATGGCATCATAAAAGATACTTCAAAAATAAAAAAAATGAGCAAAAAAATTGCATTAGGCCACTTAGCTTTTAGAAGTAACATTTTCTTTAAGTAAGTTATTCATTCTCATTCGAAACTCTTTCCAAAGCAATGAAAGAACCCTTTATAAGTTGAAATCCTTCAAACTGAATTAAGGAGTGTCTCAGTACCATCGAATCACATTATGCTAGAAAGACCAACCACTGAGGAAGTAATAACTATGCAAGGCATGAAAGAAGGAAAACATTCCCCTATCCAACTAGAATCTCTCAAAGGAAATCCTTCCAAGTTTGTTGGATCAAATCTGACCTACTAAAAGGTCTTCTTGCATAATCTAGTAAGCACCACTCGTGGTCCCACACAGTTTATATCTCCAATACGACATTGACACAAAACACAAATCATCGAAGTGGCTCCTTTACAACAACCAACTCATGCACACACTCTGTCAATAACACTTGCAGGAAATGCTATACAAGGCTTCCAACTGTAACTTTCTTTACTCACAACTCGTCATCCCAATAATCAAACTGCTTTCTCGACCCTAACTGATCCACGATTCTCTGGAGAACCTCTGTATTACTTTCTATTATCCGAATATTCCATGACCTAGGATAGATCCACCACTAGTCTATAACATAACCATCAAAGAGCCCACACACAAATACCCAAAATCTACCAAACTCAAGAATCAAGCCTAATCTCGCTACGCACTATAAGTGATTCACAATATAATATCTATACTCCCGAGACACCTCTAAGGAATCATCTATGTGACAGAAATATCAACAGACCCGCAAAACTCACTAATCACACTAAAATCCAATGTTGAAATATTAAACATATAGCAGAAATAAATTAATAATGTGACTAGGCTAATTTCGATGTTTCAGACTCAATGGCTATAGGGATGATGGGATTAACAAAAAGTAATATCTAGTCAATTTCTACAAGAAACTTTTAATGCTTTTTTTGTGAGTGTTCTAGCAGTGCTTGTTTCTCCTTGGTCATGCATTTAGATCAATGGTGTTTGAATTTGTGATCTTGATGACATAAAAACTCCATTAAATGAATAAAGAAATTTTGTTATTAGTTGTAATGGATAAATGTGGGTTTATTATAGAGTATGGAGAAAAGATACAGTCACACACGCATGAGTTTTCATAGGATTTTTATCATTCTAATGGATCTATAAAACTTATTGAGACTCATGGTCAACACAAAAATTACTTGGACATACGTGCAACACATGTATTGCACATGAGTCCCAGTAATTTTTAAAGATCCGTTAAAATGATAAAAACTCTATTACAATATGCATGAAATGAGATAAAATAAAATAGTTATAAAGAGATATGTTAAGATATGACAAGAACCACTAAATGAGGGGCAAATAAAGTAAGAAAATAATAAACAAATGAAGAAATGAAAATTAGTACGAATATTATTTAAGTGTTATATATACAAGTGGTTTTAATAAATAGCTCGGACTTTTATAAAACAGAAAATAATTATCCGACTAAACAAAAAAATTGCATAACAAAAATCACTTGCAGACCAAAATTGCAGACCATGAAAATTTTATAGACTATATAAGTTAATGAAAAAACCTACCAACCAAAAAAAAAAAGAATCAAAGGCTTCGGCAAAATAATATTCAAAGAATTAGGGCTTATGACAGTGGTAACCGAGTTATTGAGAAATTGAAAAGAAAAGTAAAACTCAAATTTAAAGGATAATCAGATAAAAAGATTTAGAAAATATGAAAGGCATAGAGAATTTTTATCATGCATAAAGATGGTTGCTAGGATGTGTGGATAAAAATTAAGATATGTAAACTCATTCCACTGAGGTTAAAATATATTAGAGTAGCCATTCAAGTGGTCATTAAAAAATTAATAATAGTTTTGGATTTCCTAAATATAATTAGAGATGGGGAATAAATAAGAGTAAGGAGGAGGTGTAATTAGGAAAATATAATTAACTTGACTTTTAAAATTTTTAATATGACACGGGGAAAAATAGGGAAAATGTCAAAAGATTGAAGAAAAACATTATTTTATTGTATAATAAATGACTACTAATTTAATGACAATGATTTTGACTTTTTAAACCGAAAAAGAGATAGATAATAAAAAAATATAATCAAAAAATATTTTTTAAGATTTTTGATAAGTCATATAAGTAGGTAAAATTAAGAAAATGTTAATCTATTTTAGTCTAACTAATCTCTGAACACGTGTATTACACGTGTGTTCCATGTCAGTTATCTTGCACCGCTCTTTTTGCCATCAAAGATAATAAACTCTTTTGAATTTTCTAGCTAATCATCTTGTTCTTGTTGTAGATGTTAGGATAAGAACTTTATTGATTAAAGAAAGAAAAACAACGAATTTTTAATTTAATGTGGATGGAATGGACGAGTCGCGGGGTTTGGGTAGAGAAATGATAATTTTGTTTATTTTATATATAGTGGCTTGGACTCTAGTGATAGACTAGAGAAAATTGAAGGATCGAGGTCATTTAACTCTTCAATGAAGGATTGGTGATATTGACCAACTTAAAGGGTCAAGCATAATTAGAAAACTTGATTAAGTTAGTTGTGGACTTGATTAATATTTTCAAAACTTTTTAATTTTTTCAAAAATACAAATTAACTCACACCCCTCTCTTTTTCAAACTAACCGTACCTCTCCTCTCTCGAGAGAGACAATCTCTCTCAACTCTCTCTCAACCAATAGTTCTGCAAAATTTCTCCCTTCAATTTTCGACGACAAATAGCTGGGCGAGTTCCTTTTCGACTTTCAACCGTCAATCGATATGACATGCATTGTTCTTCAGCGACAGCAACTTCGAGTTCTTCGTCGTCCCATTTCTTCTTTTACAGGTAAAAAATTATGTCTTTTTAGTTATAAAGAAACAAAGGAACTTGAGTCAACTTCTCTTCTGGTATTGATTAACAATTTCAATATTTCTTGCTTAAATTTGAAATGTGGACTGAATAAAACCCTAATTTCTAGCATTTCTTCTCTACTCTTTTTGGTGTGAAATATAATTTTTTTGTTGTTATTGTAGTTCTTGTTGTCGAACTATTGATTCGATTTGTTGGTGATTTTTGGTCTCCATTGATGTTCTTAGTTTGTGTGTGTTGTGTTGGTGTTGCTGGGTTGATTTGTTGTTTTTCTTGGTAAAAATAATATTGCAACAGATGAACCATCTGATGCAATAGATAAAACATCTATTGCAACAGATGAACCATCTGATGCAACAGATAAAATATTTGTTGCAAAAGATGAAATGTCTAGTGCAACAGATTCGACATCTGATGCAACAGAATAAACATTTGATGCAACAGATGCAAATTTGATACAACAGATAGAAATCTGATGCAACATAGGAAAATCTAAAACAACAGATGAACAATCTAACAGATCATTCATCTATTATAATAGATGACTCTTCTGTTTAGAAGAAATCTAAACAATATTGATCCAACAGATAACTCACTTGGCAACAGATGAGTGATCTGTTTTAACAGATGAGTGATCTATTTCAACATATAACTAATTTGTTTCAATAGATGAGTGATTTATTTTTATTCTTTTCAATGAATTACTCATCCATTGTAATAAATTGGTTATAGGTTGCAACAGATAACCTACCTGGGGTAACAGATGAGTGATCTATTTTTATTGTTTTCAATAGATTACTCATCCGCTGTAACAAATTGGTCATAAGTTGCAACAGAAAACTTACCTAGTGCGACAGATGAGTGATTTATTTTTATTGTCTCTAACAAATTACTCATACCTTGCTACAGGTTGGTTATATGCTACAACAGATATCCCACCTAGTGCAACAAATGTATGGTCTGTTTTTATTATTTCTAATGAATTACTTATCCACCGCAACAGATTGGTTATATGCTGCAACAAATAACCTACCTGGTGCACCAGATGAGCGATCTGTTTTTATTATTTCCAATGGCTCATCCCTTGCAACAGGTTGGTTATATACTGCAACAGATAACCTACCTAGTGCAACAGATAAGTGATCTGTTTTTATTATTTCCAATGTATTACTCATCTGTTGCAATAGGTTGGTTATATGCTGCAATAGATATCCTACCTGGTGTAATAGATGTGTGACCTGTTTTTATTGTATCCAACAGATTGCTCATCCGCTGCAACAGATTAGTTATATTCTGCAATAGATATCCTACCTGGTAAATAGATATGTGATATGTTGGAACTGTTATTTTAATGTTGTACATGTTTGATCATTAATCAATTATAATCTATTTTATGTTCCTGTTAATTTTAGATAATATGGCTCCTAAAAGAAAAAAACCCAATAAAGTCCAAGTAAAGGAACAAGTGAAGCAGCTAGGCTACATCCACCACTCTATGAGCTTGTTTTACAAACGTTATCTCAATCAGGAGTAGAAGATGATGAACATGGGGAGGAGGAATGTTTCAAAAGAGAAAATCCAAATGCTAATAGCCCCTCCACTGAAGAGTTGGTCAAAACCTTTAGCATTGATCGTTATCATGTGAGAATGCAGTGTGATAGTGCCACATATTTAACGACTGATTTCGTTGTTAAGTCAGCCATGGGAAAATCTTTCAACGCCTTCAGAAAAATACTTCGAGAATAAAAATTGGATGCTTATTTCAGGGACAGCTGCTTTGGACAATATCTTGATTTGTCGGAGGACAAAAATTCTTGTTTCCAAATGAAAATGGTATATGATCTTTTCAAGCATAAGTTTATGTATGAAAACAAAGATAAAATCGATGAGGTGTGGATAAATTACTGTGGCATGCCTGTTTGTTTTGGTTGGAAGGTGTTTGCCATAGTTACTGGATTAAAATGTTATCCTCCTCCTTTTCAAGTTATACCTATTCTAACCCAAAAAAGAGCATCCCGCACACCCAAAAAGGGAAAAGGTAAGTCGAGTAATCGTGATGACCTGGTATCCCTTATTGGTCTAAGCTTCAAAAACATAAATTTGATAAAGTGTTAAAAGGTAAAATACTTTCATAGAAGAACAAGCAATCATTGTGATTGGTTTGGTTTGTACATAATGTTCTTTTAGCGAGAGACTTTAACAACAATATACCACTTGGTTTGATAAAGCTCTACGAGGATCTTGAAGCATTTAACAGCTATCCTTGAGGTTATGAAAGCTTCAAAATGACTATCAAAAATTATTGACTCCGTTAACACCAAGGACAGTGAACTTATATGGATATCCATGGGCTTTCATGATTAATATTTCTTTTATTATGACATGATACATTTTTTATATTCAATAATGCTTTAGATTTATTGGCATTATTTTATAGGCTTGGGTGTTTGAAGTCATTCCTTATTTGAGACAACAAGTGAACTACCAGGAAGAAGTTTTCTAACCAAGAATCCTGAGATGGTTGTCGGCCAAAACTGATAAAAATACAAAATTTCTTGATCTTTTCAACCCTCAAAGGAAGCATTAAGTCTAATTCTAATTAAGTTTTTATTTTAATTAATGATTTTCTAAAATAATTTCATCATAATTCTAATATATGTACTGATTTATTTTAGATTGTTCATCCGTGTCTTGTTCTGACCAATCGAGAGTTAAAGATGCCATTTTTTCTTACTTTATGGTCTGTGCAAACTTTATCGGACCCTAAGATCATTGATAGAATAAAGAAGGAATTGTTTGGAGCAACAACCATCACAAGAAAAATAATTTTGGAGGGTGGGCTTGTTGTCGTTGATAATGGTAGTAGTAGCGGTTCTCCTCTTACAATTTTTAAAACAACAAACCATTATGATTATGATCATACTGGTTATATAGATTTGTCACTTCAGCGAATGTTTTGCATGCAAATATCAAGACTGCAAGGTGAAATATGATAGAGTGATTAATACTATTAATGCATTAACTGCTTTTATAAAGAAAATAACATCTAAGAGGGGCGTCATTTTATCATAGAGGATTTCATATCCATTCACTCCACTAGAGATCAAGGTGGATAAGAGAAGCAGGAAAAAAAATTTCAATGCATCATCAAGCATTGAAAAAGGTAAAATTGCAACTCCTCTGTCTTTGTCTTGCACCTTTGATCAATGTACAAGAATAGGAGAGCAGCATGAGTTGAAGAAAGTGAATGTATATCATCTGTTCCAACAACCAAACAGACACATATTTGTTTCAACAGATTATATATCTGCTAAAAATTATCAAACAGATATATACATCTGTTGCAACTATCGTATAACTTGTTGCATCATATGTGCTATTTGTGCAACGTATGTCCTTCTGTTTCAGCAAATCAAATAAGTCTTAGTACTATTTTAATTTTTACCAATAGATGAGTCATATGTTGCAACAGATGGGTGATCTGTTTAAAATTATAGTACAACTTTGTTTTCCCTGTTCGAGTTTATCCTAACAGATGATCCATCTGATGCAACAGATAGATAATCTGTTGTATATCTGTCATTAGCATTGATAATTCTGGCTTTCTGGGTGTATGTTACAGTAGAAGCTACTACTGAACAGCATAATAGCATAGTTGATAATCCATCAACTACTTCCATGGAAGAAGAAAAAGTGGAGTCTGTCAGTTCGGGAGAACGGAAAAATTATCCATTTGAAGGGTTCAACATCTAGAATGAGGATCCCAAAAAACTAACAAAGTTGATCAATGACTATTCAGAATGGATTTTCGATGGGCTATTAAAGCATCACACCGAAAGGTACATAAATTATTTTTAAAGATATTGATTTATACAATTTTTGATGCAAGAATATGACATTAACACATATAAATCATGTAGAAAATAAAATGACAAACACTATAGAGTGAATGAATTCAGTCTTGGTTTTGATATGTTCGACTTTATTTTTTCACATCTCAGAATGAAGGATTGGCTCTATTTGATGTCACAGCCCCAAACTTGCTGGAATGATGAGGTTTAAATATCATACATATTACTATTAATTAATACTTTATTTAATTACATCTGTGTATTAATTTTACTGTCACATAATCTAAAATATTTGATAATAAGTGCAGTTGATAACGCTCAATCTACAGCTCTCGTAGGAGTGTAAAGTGGTCGTTAACAAATATAGAACCCAACCTGGGTTGGGTGTCGATCCCACAGGGAATAGCTTGGCCAACAAGTAAGCAAGATTACTAAACTTTTGGTGCAAGTCTCGTAAAAAGGGGGGATTGTAATGTGTCACCAAAACAATTAAATAAAAGCTGAAAATAGCAAAGTAAAAGAGAAAGATTGTTACGTAAGTTGTAAACAATGAGAATTGAAGCGTTGGGGTTATGTCCACCTTCTGAGGTATACGTCTCTATTGGCTATGAGTGTGTAGAATTCTGACATGCAATTGCTTATAGAGGATTGTAGTCGATGGTAAATCCAAGCGTCTCTCGACCTAAACAAGGACTATTTCACTTTAACTCTCTCGAGCTTAAAGCGTGTCTAACGGTACGAATTCTCCAAGAGGTTAGTCCAGTTACGGCACTAGCTTTTTAATAGGAAAGGGTGTCCTACTACCTTGACATTATCTCTTTTCCAGACAAATAACTTTTCTCTCGAACAAGTTAAATGTTAGACTGGCGTATTCTTGCGTTTGCAACCGCAAAGAATGTAGATTAAGATGAAGAGAATAATGATATAAGCAATATGCGTGCCTCGAACTCACAAACTCACAGCAATAGATAGTAACTCATTCGGCTTCCATAACCCCAACAGAGAAGTTTAGTTACCCATGAATGCGAAGGAGATCACGATTGACATTGTTGTTATACCACAAGATTGAGTAATTTCGTGTAGCTTAGGTGGTAGGCGTGAGGCGTGAATTCCTAGGCAAAGTAACGATTCTCTTGTTGTGGAATTTAAGAATAGAAGAGTAGAAGAAGAAAAATAGAATTGACTTGTAAGATGAGATGTTGAGAGGGATGGAAGGAAGTATTGTGTTCTCCCTCCTCCCTCCTTAAAATCTCTAGCATGATAGGGTATTTATAATACCCATATCCTACTCCTACTAGATAAATAAAATATCTAACCAAATCCTACTAGGCTAATGTAATACTTAACCCAATTGTACTAGGTTAATGTAACATTATCATAATCCAAATAAAATAATGAAATACATAACCTAATTGTACTAGGTTAATGTATCATTGTCAAAATCCAGCTTTGTGTCTGTAAGTCCCCAAAGTCTTCAGAATTGCTGTTTTAGCCCGGGACAGATTTTTCATGCAGCAGTTTTGGTCCCCCAAAGTCTTCAGAAATGCTGTTTTAGCCCGGGACAGATTTTCCATGCAGCAGTTTTGGTCCTTAGGCGTGTAAACTCCCTTCCCTTCCTTCGTGAGCTTTCTTTAGCGTCAAGTAAGCCATAAAATGCTGAATTATGCATCATTTATACCTGAAACTTTACTAATCATGTTCGTTAGCTCATTTACAGGAAAAAGGACTAAAAGTGCATGAAATATATAATTTGTTCTCAAAACTAGGCTAAAATATGGGCAAAATATATTGATATAGGTGCGTAAATTCGCCTATCATCAACACCCCGCACTTAGAGCTTTGTTCGTCCTCGAACAACATATCATGTCCTTCTAAGCATCAACTTAAGGTTTTTACAGAATCAACACAAAACATTTATTAAGACAAGCACAACGATTATCAACCAAGAGTAGCTTTCCGATTATAAGTAGAAACAATTTAACCTCAAGTATAGACTCGTGATGGTGATCAACTCGCATGCAAACGTTAAGGTACAAGGAATCATATATAACTACCCGAAACTCATCAACCATGTGTGTCTCACCATATAGTACCCATAATCACTCACAAATATAGCATATTTTTCAAACATGGGTATCAAAATGTCCTTGCTCTCACTCTCACAAAGAATTCATATGTAGCGACTGATGACCATAGGCTTGCCCTTAATGTAGTACTCCACTAAATGTCGGAATGTTAAGATTAGGATCAAGTAGGTCTTTTGATGGTTGTAATGTAGGCTAAGGGACGGGTAGGACTATTTTGGCCAAGAATAGTGACTAGGTTCCTAAGCGCTTTAATACATCACTTTGTATCATTGACACTTTTTTCTTTCAACCTTTCTTCTTTCTTTTTTTCTACCACCCTTGTTCTCCTCTTTTTTCAATTTTAAGCGCAACTCACTTTTCAGCTTTCTTTTCCTTTTTCTTTTCACAACATACCTCTTATGACAACATTTTTTTTTTCTTTTTCATAACACATTCAAGAACCATTCCAATTTATAGCATTATACTCACCCAATTTCCTTTTATGTTGTCATATGACTTTTTCACTTTAAAGCACTTAGGGATTTTGGGATCAAATTACGGTCTTGAAAGAAATGGATTAGGCTTACATACAAGGTTGTCAAAGAAATAGGCTAAAGGCTCAAAAGGGTTAACTAGGATGATGTCCATGGGTAGGTAAAACTGAAGGTAAACATGTATAGGTTGCCAAAGAAATGCCTAAATCATATCCTAAACTTACACTCCTTATTTTTGCTTTGCATACATACCAGGCAAGTTCTAGCATCAGCCACACACATAGAATATACTATTATCTCACACACACAAGGCACATGGTCGACTTTATTGGAGGTAATATAGACTCTTGACCCAACAAGTGAAGGAATTGAACCACACAATATCACATAATGAGTCACAACTAGAGCCTAAACGTCTCAATAGTCACAATTGTAGCACATACTCTTGTTATAATCTCATGCTGCCTATCAAAATAATTTCATGCGAAGCTAGAAAAAATTTTAACTACTAAAAAAAACAAAACGAAAAAAAAATGAAACAAAAGCAAACAAACATAGATGCGAATAGAGAAGTATAGCATGCAATACCACCACCCCACACTTAGTCGGGACACTGTCCTCAGTGGAAAATAAATACGAGGAACCTGGTTGGTCGGACTTATCCTCTATGTCTGGGGTCATACCCCTTGCATTGGAATCATCATCAGAGTCGTCATCCTCAGAAGTTCCTCATAAGTATCCCACTTAATTCCAAGCATGAGTCGAGGTATTTGCAGCGAGGAGGGTTCTCCTTGGTCCTTGCAACTTCTCTTTTTGCCCTTTTTAGGAGGTGGTAGCCTTCTCCTTGCCTTGTCTCGCTTTAGGTGCCATTGTACCTGAGACTAGAAATAGTGTTAGTGGTAGCACAATATCAATGGATACAATCTATGCACAAGCAGTAGGGGTACCACCCCACACTTAGTTTTGTTGACACAAATCAGTGAAGTGAAAGTGGTCGATTACTCAGATTTCGTCGACATACGTTTTAGGAGTTGTATTCCGGCAAGAAAATCAGTGATGTATCACTACTTGCAGCCATTGCATTACTTTCATGTTAGATATAACAACACTACTACATAGGGGTTACCACATAATATAGTTACTTTCAACAATCACAACCTCCTATGTCGGCAGGCACTATAAGTGTTATCCCGATGAACGGGATAGCCTAACATGTAAGTATCCAAGTAGCAATTTTAAACAATGTTCAAGACTATAGCAATTCCGCAAATAGTATAACAATGCTATTAAAACCAAATTCAAGTCGGAAACAAGTCAAGATGATTCTAACGTATACGTTCACTCACATGATTTTGCATTAACAGTCCAAACACATGAACTTCACCAACAATCTTTCAATATGTAGCAATTTATAATAGACATAGCAACGTAGTACTTACGAGAAATAAATGAAGAATAAGAGAGTACTTACTTGCTTGAAGCTTTTGGAGGTGGTTTTGTGAATTGGAAGAGCAAAAAAGAAAATTTTGAGAGGATTTGGATGAATATGCGGCACCTTTAGGTCACTTTGCAATGTATTGTGTTATAAAACTAAGTCCCCTTTATATAGGAAGAGAATGGGTCGGGTTATGACCCATTTACAATCGGTTTTGGAGACAAAAATCCCACATATGCGGCGCATAATGCTTGGCATAGATATGACATATGCGGCACATTGTCTATGGCATAATGGGACATATGCGCCGCATAGTCTATGGCATTTGTAGACATATGCGCCGCATAGTCTATGGCATATGAGATACTGAGACCAAATGCCATAGCATAGGCGGCGCATAGTCAAAAGCATACCTAGGAATAGGTGGCGCATAATGTATAGCACACTAGATTCCGAGACCTTAGGCTATAGGATAGGTTGTGCATCGTTCGTGGCCTAGTTTTACCAAGGACTAGCCTTCCTCGAAGCCTATTTTGGCGTGAGAAAGGCTCAATCCATATCCTTATGCATCACCATTCCTAACTTACCAACTTTACCATACAATGCGTCCAAATTGTCAATTGAAATCAATCTCCTCGTTGACTACTTCTTGCACCTATATTCGCTCAAACAAATGAAAACGATTAGTACGATGGGTTGCCTCCCACCAAGCGCCTTAGTTTTGGTCGTGGCACGACTCTTATTTTTGGATTTTTCATTTATCAAAATCAAAACAAGTACGATAAAACGATAAAACGATGGGTTGCCTCCCATCTAGTGCCTTATTTATTGTCGCGGCACGACATAGTTACCTCGAGTACTCAGACTTCGTCGGGATAGATGGTGGATCGTATTCTGAATGGATTCAGACGACAATGAGGCTTACTTGTAGGAGGGGTACCAATTATATCATCAATAGTCCAACCCATAGCTCTCATGTATCTCTTCAGAGTAGAGATGAGAGCGTCTACGTGCTGTTTACTTAAATCATCCGCACTCACCGGAAGTATCTTTATACTTTCCAAGAACACATACCTTAGATAATTGGGGAGCTCTTTCGATTCTAGCATTGGTGGCTCTTCAAGGGAAATCTTCGCTGTTGGTGATGGTTGATTCTTAAGATCACGGTCCGGTTGCTTAGGAGTATGGGAATAGGACTCTATTCCTGTTAGAGCACCCATAAGTTCTTCATAATCTTCATCGTCCTCATGCTCAACCTTCAGCAGCGCAGCAGACAATGGCTCAACAGTAAGTTGTTTCTCTACAGATAATGCTTTCTTATCTTCACCATGAACATCATCTACAGAGAACACATCCATATCTTTTGGCTGCTTCATCGCTTTGCATATATCAAAGCGGACCACTTCGTCATTAATTCGAAACAAAAGCTCATTATCTTTCATGTCAATAAGCACACTTCCAGTTGCGAGGAAGGGGCGTCCCAAGATTATGGGAACGTCAGAATCCACCTCACAATCCAGAATAACGAAGTCTGCAGGAAAGATAAATGAAGATACCTTCACCAACACATCATTCAAGATACCCACAGGTCGTTTTACCGTCCTATCAGCCATCACGAGCCTCATATTGGTTGGTGTCAGATCGCCTAACCCCAACTTCCTGTAGACGGATAGTGGCATCAAATTGATGCTAGCACCCAGGTCACATAATGCTTTGGCAAAGTTCAAAGATCCGACGGTGCAAGGAATAGTGAAAGCTCCGGGGTCGGCCTTCTTCTGAACTATCGATCGGGTAGCAATTGCACTACAATGATGCACATCATCCTTCAGCTCATAACTTGCTTCCCTCTTCTTAGTCAAAAGATATTTCATAAACTTCGCATACCCAGGCATTTGTTCAAGTGCCTCTACCAATGGAACATTAATGGTCAGCTGCTTCAACATAGTCATAAATTTGCTGAACTTAGTGTCATCTGCCACCTTCTTCAATCTTTGGGGAAAAGGTGGTGGTGGGTATGGAATTGTTCTCTCCATGGCTTTCTTCTCCTCTTGCTTCCGTTTTTCAGCTTTTCCAGGCTGCACGTTGTGAGGAGTGATGTTAAGGACGTTAGGATCGGCTGCTGTGGCATCTTCCCCTTTCGCCTTATCATCAATTTCCGCTTCTTCGTCAACCACTTGCTTGCCTTTTTCTGAAGTTTCCAGCACCTTACCACTTTGGGTAGTGATGGCCATGCATGACCCATCATTCCTTGGGTTTTGCACAGTATTACTAGGTAAAGTGCCAGCCTTTCTTTGATTGAGTGCTGCTGAAAGTTGGCTCAGTTGCTGCTCTATTTGCTTGATTGAAGTGGAATGAGAATCAACTAGTTGTTTCATGGAGGACAAATCATTGATTACCTCAGTAACTCCCGCGCTCGTTGCTTCCACTCCTTTCAATAATTTAGCCATCATGTCTTCCATACTTCCAGAATTAGATGTGGTGATATCACGTCTACCAGGGGGAACATATACACCACTCTTTTCATTGTTTTTTCTCCAACTACCTTGGTCCTTGTTTCCAGAATTATCATAATAGTTCTGACCTTGGTTTCCTTGGGTATTCCCACGGAAACCCCCCTGATTGTTCAAGTAGTTGGCCTCCTCTTCCGAATCAGATTCGTCTCTTCCTTTTAGCGCCACAGCTTTCACTTTTTTGGTCTTCCCTGATAATAAATGCTTTGTCAGAAGATCCATCTGTGTTTTCATGTGCGCCATATCTTGATCACGTTCTTCTTGTCTTCTTCTTTGGTCTGCAGTCATGCCTATAGATAAAGTGGGGCTTGCTACCTCGGAATCCCTGGTATGCCAAGCTCTACTTTGTTTCATCATGCGATCTAGCATATTGCTTGCTTGACCAAAGGTGAGGTCCATAAAAGATCCTCCAGCTGCGTTATCCACCACTGGCTTAGTTATTGAATTCAAGGCTCTATACAATATCTCCATGAGGTGAACATTTGTCATGTGATGGTTTGGGCATCTCGCTAGCTTTGTCTTGAACCTCTCCCATGTTTCATGGAGAGCTTCAGTGGGAAGCTGACGAAAGTTGCTAATTTCATCTCTCAATTGTGCTCTTTTGGATGGCGGAAAGAATCTTTCGAGGAAAGCGTCTCTCAATTGCCTCCAATTTGTAATAGAATCAGGAGTCAGCCCATTCAACCATAGAGTTGCCTCCCCAGACAGAGACAATGGAAATAAGCGTAACCGAATTGCATTCTGACCAACTCCAGGATTGTCAAACGACTTGCATGTAGAAATAAAGTTGATGAGATGCATATTCGGATCATCGCCTGCTAGTCCACCAAATAATCCCTTGAGTTGCAATAACTGAATCATGGTGCTTGTGATGTTGAACTTGGCTCCGGGCGCTAATGGTGGTGGAATTATAGCTCCAGTGGCTCCGGCACCATCAAGATCATCATCATCATCGTCGAAAGCTGGCTGCATAGGTTGGCGATCATGTCTATACCGAGCTTGTCGACCTCTTCTGTTGGCAGGTGTTGTGATTTCAGCATCATGCCTTGGGTTTAGTAACTCGTCATCACCTAAATCCTCATCGTCAGGATTTATTGCTCGTGCAGGGTTATCAATGTTCTGCTGTTGAACCTGGGCTGCGGCAAGGGCAGCCAATCTTGCTTGTTCCTGTTGAGCAGCCATCCTTGCGATTTCAGCTTGTGCTTCCATTCTACCAATGCGTTGTGGTTCAGGATTGATTGGTAATAACGGTTGACCAGAACTTCGAGTATGGGGCATGCACTAAAATAAAAACCTGCAGTAGACAAAAACAAAAACTAAAAGTAAAAGTACGAGAATCTTTGACCAAAGGGTCTAGTAATTATCACGAACTTAATTGACACTTGTATTCCCCGGCAACGGCGCCAATTTTTGATAACGCTCAATCTACAGCTCTCGTAGGAGTGTAAAGCGGTCGTTAGCAAATATAGAACCCAACCTGGGTTGGGTGTCGATCCCACAGGGAATAGCTTGGCCAACAAGTAAGCAAGATTACTAAACTTTTGGTGCAAGTCTCGTAAAAAGGGGGGATTGTAATGTGTCACCAAAACAATTAAATAAAAGCTGAAAATAGCAAAGTAAAAGAGAAAGATTGTTACGTAAGTTGTAAACAATGAGAATTGAAGCGTTGGGGTTATGTCCACCTTCTGAGGTATACGTCTCTATTGGCTATGAGTGTGTAGAATTCTGACATGCAATTGCTTATAGAGGATTGTAGTCGATGGTAAAGCCAAGCGTCTCTCGACCTAAACAAGGACTATTTCACTTTAACTCTCTCGAGCTTAAAGCGTGTCTAACGGTACGAATTCTCCAAGAGGTTAGTCCAGTTACGGCACTAGCTTTTTAATAGGAAAGGGTGTCCTACTACCTTGACATTATCTCTTTTCCAGACAAATAACTTTTCTCTCGAACAAGTTAAATGTTAGACTGGCGTATTCTTGCGTTTGCAACCGCAAAGAATGTAGATTAAGATGAAGAAAATAATGATATAAGCAATATGCGTGCCTCGAACTCACAAACTCACAGCAATAGATAGTAACTCATTCGGCTTCCATAACCCCAACAGAGAAGTTTAGTTACCCATGAATGCGAAGGAGATCACGATTGACATTGTTGTTATACCACAAGATTGAGTAATTTCGTGTAGCTTAGGTGGTAGGCGTGAGGCGTGAATTCCTAGGCAAAGTAACGATTCTCTTGTTGTGGAATTTAAGAATAGAAGAGTAGAAGAAGAAAAATAGAATTGACTTGTAAGATGAGATGTTGAGAGGGATGGAAGGAAGTATTGTGTTCTCCCTCCTCCCTCCTTAAAATCTCTAGCATGATAGGGTATTTATAATACCCATATCCTACTCCTACTAGATAAATAAAATATCTAACCAAATCCTACTAGGCTAATGTAATACTTAACCCAATTGTACTAGGTTAATGTAACATTATCATAATCCAAATAAAATAATGAAATACATAACCTAATTGTACTAGGTTAATGTATCATTGTCAAAATCCAGCTTTGTGTCTGTAAGTCCCCAAAGTCTTCAGAATTGCTGTTTTAGCCCGGGACAGATTTTTCATGCAGCAGTTTTGGTCCCCCAAAGTCTTCAGAAATGCTGTTTTAGCCCGGGACAGATTTTCCATGCAGCAGTTTTGGTCCTTAGGCGTGTAAACTCCCTTCCCTTCCTTCGTGAGCTTTCTTTAGCGTCAAGTAAGCCATAAAATGCTGAATTATGCATCATTTATACCTGAAACTTTACTAATCATGTTCGTTAGCTCATTTACAGGAAAAAGGACTAAAAGTGCATGAAATATATAATTTGTTCTCAAAACTAGGCTAAAATATGGGCAAAATATATTGATATAGGTGCGTAAATTCGCCTATCATCAGTAGCACATTGATATTATTTGTTACTACCTCAGAAAGAAGGCCAAATTGCAAACACAAGAACAATACAGATACAAGACATGCAATTGTTTGTACAAACTTTACATCAATAATGCCTACGATAGGTTTTGTCAAAAACAGCCAAAAGTTTCTCGAAATGAGGAATGCTTAATCAACATGATCAAAGGTTTTAACATTCCAGTTGTCTTACCTTGGCATTTGGTCGATGAAGTGTACATCCCAAAAAATTGTGGTAATGAATTTCATTGGGTGTTGGTTGTCGTCATTCTAAAAGATAGGCACATCCAAGTTTATGACTCTATGTCATGAAGAAGATGTTCTGGACAGTCGTCTGAGATAGAAAAGATGGCCAAAATATTTCCTACTTACCTTAATATGAGTGGCTTTTTGGACCAAAAGATTTGGACTAATTGATCGACTATTAAAGCATACCGGGATAAAATGGGTAATCCATTTGATGTAGAATTTGTTGAAGGAATTTCTCAACAACCCATTGGTAGCCTATAAGTATCATGATTTAGTTTCATTTCATAAATTTCACAACGCTTACATGAACTGCAAGATATAGCTTATCATTTTTTTAAAATGCAGGGATTGAGGTCATTTTGTTGTCACTTACGCCGAGTAATTGAGCGATGGATTACAAGTACCAAATGATGGACTTAATGCCGGATTACTCCACAAAGATATATTTTTATTTTATCGAAATACAGAGAAGAGAAAACTCAAAAATCATACGCAAGTGACATTAAAGATCCACGACGACCAAAGTCAAATTCCATAGCACCGGATGAAGAGCAACTTGTCAATATTGAGTAGATCTTTATATCTTGAGTCTGTCAAAGTAATAACCTCTCTTTGGTAATTGTTGGCACCAAAGGTTAAATTATTGATTTATTTGTAGAGTAGATCATTTGTACCCATAATAATTTTTTTATATTTTATTTATTTGTTGAGTTATTTCATATAATTTCTGAAGGCTTCAATTTATTTTCTGTTGTCTATAAATATAATTTAATCCTTAGTTTTGAACTTATTAATTGAAATGAAATACTAGGTTCAAATATCACAACAGCTAATACATATGTTGCAACAGACGATATATCTGTTGGAAATTATCAAACAGATTTAGACATATGTTGCAACATGTAGGTCATCTATTGGAAATTATCAAACAGGTCTTCCTACTTTTTTGATTTGTTCTAATAGATTACCTATCAGTTGTAATAGATAGACTATATATTGCAACAGACTGTATATTTGTTGCGACAAAGGCTGAGAAACATTTGAATAATACAACAAATGATCAACATATTGCAATAGATAATTAATCTGTCACAACATATATACTATCTATTACAATAGATAGACAATCTGTTGCATTATAAAAAAATCAACTTTCATCAAACATAAAAAATTGTTATGGTGTTTGTCTTTGTACATCTTTCTCTTTATACACAGGATCTAAGTATTTAGTTAGTACCCCATAAGTCCAGACCTCTTGCATCTTTTCCATAATGGTGTCGCACAGACCGGACGTTTCTATGTTGGTCAATAAACATTCGATGTATGCAAGTGCGTACGGCCCGCATGCGGCACCGATTTTAGTTTTTTGAAGGTTCATGCCCTTATTTCGACCTTTAAAATCCCATGCTTTCTTTCTCAAGACTTCCTATGGAAAATGTTCCATCAGTTTACTCAGCCTCAACAAGCTGGGGAGCAACTCCAACAGTGGTTGTATGTGGATAAAAAAAGCGCCATCATCGAATAAAAGTAAGTTGCAGTCATAAACCTTAATATTTCCCTTCTTAAGAAGTATCTCAATAGCGAGAAAATGCTTGACTTCCACGTTCATGACTGCAAGAACTCTCTTTGACTTGGTCCAGCTCTTATCGTGTGGATATGACCTCTTCCCTCTAATATAGTTAAAATATCTTCCTCTCATTCATATGTAGAAATTAACCAATCAAATCCTGGGCCACCAAGAGTTTCAGCTAGATCCTTGAGATTATTATACTTATTCTTGAATTATTGTAGAAGTTGAGGTCCATTAACCTATCGGCAACATCATAAGCATCTAAGTACGCTAATTGTCTGCCCCTCATGAGGCAATGAAGTTCATCAACATATTGTGATATAAGAAAATAATTTTTAAATTGGTTAGTAATTGTAAAGAAGAAAAATATAGTGGAAAAGATGCAATGGATGGTCCATCTGTTGCAGAGGGTTCTCTGAATCTGTTCACAGATTACCCAACTAACGTAACTTATGCAACAGTTATTTAATCTGTTATAACAGAACAACCACCAGTTGCTCCAGAATACCCAACTGTTGCAACAGATAACACGTCTATTACGTAGCTTCTTCTTCATAGAGTAGATTAGAATGTTAGGTTAGGAAAGGTAAACTTATCTTATCCACGTACCACTTACACATAGTTGTCATACTCCTGAAGTCTTGGTTGTCAAACATATGAATGGTGTATTCTTCTACAGGTTTCTTCTTCTTGGGATATTTGGCATTTCATAGTTTTGTCCTTTCTTGGTCGCCAAGTGTCGTGTATATGTCCACCTTCTTCAGTGACCCCGAAACTTTAACAACTTTTGGAGAGGGAGGAGTTGCAATATTTTTTGTTTTTAGACTGGAGAGTATTTGGCTAATTTTTCTTTTCTTCCTCCTAACCGCCACTGTAGGAGTGTATGTCTCTCTTACCTTCTTGGATAGTATAACACCCCTCTTGGATTTCAATTCCTTGGTAGTTTCAGAGATAGCCTCTAGTTTTTCAAGAAGTTTATCCTATTTTTCCTTGCACACTTTGTATTTGCAATGAGAACATAAGGGTGAAAAAGGGTGAGAGGGACCAGTGTAAGGGTGGAAGGGACCGGTGTAAGGGAGAGGTACTTGTGGAAGGGGTGATTTCAAACGTATTTATTTTTTCTTGAGCATCAACATGCTCATCATCACAACTGAAAGAAGCATCAACTTCATAATTACTGCCACCAACATCAACAACTCCACCAGCAACACCTCCAGAAGAAGCACCCAGATCTATTACAGTAGGTTGGTCATGAAGAGCTTCAACATTAGTCTGACCTTGCCTAATTACTCTTCTTATGGCTGTTACTCCAGCCAATTCCTTCTTTATTAACTCTACCGTTGGGTCTGTTATTGTATCAACAAGACCTAGAGTAATAAAAGAAGTCATCCCCAACTCCTTCTCAGTTGGTACGATCCAAGGATGCACAACCTTTAAAAAAACACAAATACATTTAAATCATATAATAATAATTTGCAGTCAGTTGGGTTACATGTTTACATAGTCAACTTATGCAACAGATGATCTATCTGTCGCAATAGCTGATTTGTATATCGCAACAGATGGGTAATATGTTGCATTAGATTACCCATCTATTGCATAATTTATAGTAGATGGGTAATTTGTTGAGTCGGGTTCAGAGAACTAGAGCAACAGATGGTTAATATATTCCAAAATATGGATCATCTATTGCAACATATTAATTATTTGTTGCACCAGTTATAGTAGACGGGTAATCTATTATAACAGATGACCCATCTGTCGTTACAGATGGCACATCTATTTCAATATCTTCCTTTGCGTTAAATTATTTTACTTGAAAGAAGATGTACTGCATCATTCGGAGGGTTAAGAAGATCAGCCTCCGTAATTCTTATGTTGCTCTTTGCAGCCAACCATCTAAGGATCCTTGGATAGAAAACCTCATTCGGGTAATCCTTGACCTTCTTTCGGAGGGGAGAAATGGCTTCAAATGCCCAAGCCTAAAATGTGTAAATAGGAAGCAACCAAAAAAATGATAATAATTATTCAATATAATATAAAATAACGGATGAGTAATCAAATAGTTATTAAATTTACCATGAAAGCCCGAAGAAAGTCGTATAATATGATCGTCTTTGGGGATAGCTTTGTCAGTAAATATTTGGTAGTTAAGTTGTTGTTGTCATATCCCCAGGGATAATCATTGAATTTCTTAAAATCCTCAGTAAGCGCAAACAAATCATCTTCTATGACTTTCTTGACGTCTCTTGCCAATATAACGGAATGGGCAAACCAAACCAAGAACAATTTATCCCTGTACTACTTTGGTATGGTTTTATCCTTGAGATCTTCTATCAAATCCACCACTTTGTAGCTACGTCCAGCAATGTCCAACAACCCATCTATTTTTTCCTTGCATTTGTTGGTTTTGGTAGGTGGTTTCTTGGATAATGCCTTCCTTCTATTTGATGGTGGTGGTGGTTTGGTTGTGCTTCTTGCGTTAGACCTTTTGCAGGGTGCTTCCTTGGTGACCGGTTCTTTTGGACGATCGCATCTCAAGCCCATTACTATGGCAAACTCTTTCAAGACAAAACAAACTGAAATGCCACAGTCGTTGATCCAAATTTTATCCGTCTTTTTCGCCCTTCTTCGAATCTTTATCATCCCCCACGTACTTGATCCTGCGCTTAAGAAGACCATATACCATGTTCATTTGGAAATGGGTTGTGTGGTCCTCAGGCATCTCAAGAAAGTATCCAAAGCAGCTCTTCATAAAAAGTCCATCTATGTTTTCATTCTTCATAGTTTTCCTAAATTCATCAAAAGGTTTGCCCAACTAACATTTAAGTACTAGATCACCAGTTAGTTCTGCAGGGTCATCTATCGCCATCGTAACTTGAAACCAGTCAATACTAATAGTTTTGACCACCTCATGATGGGATTTCAATCCTAATTCACCACTCATTGGTAATGCATTATATCATCATGTTGATCACCATCCTCTTTCTCACTTTCTACTTTTTCTCCTTCTTGTTTATCATCATGTTGATCAGCATCCTTTTTCTCACTTTCTACTTCTTTCTCTTCTTGTTCATTTTCTTCTTCTTCCTCCTCACTTTTATTTTCGTCACTAGCCTCTATATACCCTTCTCCACCTCTATTTTCATAATTTTCCTCAGCTTCATTTTTTCCTGACTGAGATTGTTTAGAAAGTTCCTCTGAATCCATCTGTACTCTAGCCTATTTTGTTGGGTGGTCAGAAGTTGATCCACTTTCAGTTTCTGTTCTTTTTAGAGACATCTTTTAATTACAAATAACTGAAAAACAAAAAATACCTTGCATTTGATGTCTGCATAAATTTTTTTTAAAAAAGTAAGATAAATTTCAATAAATTATTAGATGCCACATTACAAAAAAAAATACTCCAACAGATAACCCATCAGTTGGAAAAGATAGGGAATCTATTTGAATACCTATTTAATATTTCCCAATAGATGTTCCACCTGTTGCAATAGATGGACCACCAAGACCACCACCAATGCCACTAAACCACAACCAATGCCACCAAGACCACCAACAATGCCACCAAGACTACCAATACCACCACCAAAAGCGCCAAGACCACACCCAAGACCACCAACACCAATACCCTCATAAAAACCACTAAGACCACCAACACCTCAACCAATTCCACCAAGACCAACACCAAGACCATCGATACCACCACCAAGACCACCAATAACGACACCACCACCAACAGCCACCAACAATACCACAAATACCATCCAATAATACCACGATAGTCAACGAAATATTGCGATAAAAACTAGGGTTTTCTCAGGTTCTTTCTACATTTTTTAGCATCTAAACTCAAAATTCTTACCCCATTCTCGAAGGTAATACAACTAAATTTTTTTTTATCATTATCTAAAAAGCTCTAATTTTCAGAATAAGGAACAAATGTAGAACTCTTCTCAAACTTTGTTATCTGCAAAGACAAAGAAAATGATGGATACAAGCAAGAATAAAGTCAAAAATAACAACTATGTGGTCGAAATGAGAAGAAAATTGATTTGTTTTGAAGGGTTGAGCAATATGTTGAGTAGTTATTGTCTGAATTATAGAGAGAGAAAGAAAAGAGCGAGAACTCGAGATTTGAAATGATGAAATCTTTTTTCCACAAATGGATGATTTGTATTTTTTGGTAAAGAATGACAAGTTTTGAAATTGTTAATTTAGTCTGAATTAATGTTAATTATTTTTTTAAATCAATTGCAAAGAAATTGGTTACGACAAATGACTTGGTTGTTGGAAATGTTCAAACAGATATTGATATATATTTCAACAGATGACATATCTATTTGAAAATCTTTTTTTTAAAATTTTAAAGCAATCTTCTGTCCAAAAGAATAAAGATAAAATACTACTAAGGCGGTAAAAATATGTCTTGGATAACTCCATTTTTTAAAATAGACACATTGAAAGCTTTTTATAGGTTTTTTGACACAAGTCTTGAAAAATTAAGTATTTAGACACTAGGTTGACATCATCACTTCTCATATACAACCTTAGCACACACATAGTTTATTGAGATATATTGTGTGTCAAGTCTATTGGGATTATTATTTATATACCACATAGTTTATGATCGACTCTATTTTAAGTCTATTAGAAAATATAATTATTCAAATGAATAGATGAACAGTCTAGCATTTATGACATATCAAAAAAGTTGTTGCACATCCACTCACACCCTGCGTCGATTGGGTATACGCTATCTTCTTGAAATCCACTGACTCACGCGTCTACCTACAACTGATCGGGAAGATCAAAGGCTTCTATTTTGGTCTATATAAACAACCATCAACTATACACAATATTCATCTTCTTCAACCCAAAAAAAATAATAAATACGACCAGATGTCGAGCATTTCACTCAAACCACAAAGGAGGGTTCATTTCTAGCGTAGCCACGACATTCTCCTCCTCTAAAATAACCTAGACCGTCTCTTCTATGGTATGGGTCAGGAGAGGAAGCACCTCCACCGTGAACTCCGGCGTATTGCCCAATTTTTACAGGTGATCGTGGAGAGGATGGACATGCATCCCGAGGAGTTCATCACCCCCCAATACCCATAGTTTAGGTCTTAATTTTTGTTGTAGTTGTAGTTGTAAGTTCATTGCAAAGAAGCTTTCATGGATAGGAAATTTGTTAGATGAAAGTTTCTTTCTTTTGCCCTTTTTGCTCGTATTTTGCTGTAAATATAGTGTTAAACCATTGCTCCAATGAACTTATGAAATGAGTGTTTGAAATTTTATTGCAATGCCCTTTTTGTTTGTCTTTACATTAATTATACAATTTTATTCTTTGATGAAATTTTGCAATTTCCCCTGTTAGGAGATGAATGAAACAGTTGTCAAATGTCAAAACACTGGTCTATCATATATATGTATATATATATATATATATACATACATATGAATTCATATATGCTAATGGATAATGAATCTGGTCTATCAACAATTATGTGAATTTCTACAAAATTAATTGCACGGACGATATAGTTATGATTGATCGAGATCAATAACTACGCGTGACTGTCTACGTAATCGATGGATTCCATTATGTAGGTTCATGAAATATAAATAATTAAATAAATATAATTGTGTCGATTGTAAATCGTAGACTGCAAGCTTTGTCACTAATATACCATACTGTTGGACCTCTTGCATAGACCGTAAATATAATCGATGCCTTCTCATGCATTGGGTAGATGTTAAACCGTATATATCCACGCTCGATTACTGTTAAGGTATATACGGGTTGGTGCAATGATCAAAAAAAATATTAGTACATAGTCAAAGATATAAATAATTAAATAAGTGAAGGTTATTTGAGGGCCATATATTCTGTTCATTGTAAATCATAGACTTAAAGCCTTGTCAATAATATACCGCATTGGTTTATTTCTCTTAGTAGCACATTTGGAAAAAAGGAATAATTAATTAATAAAATAATAAATAATTAGATTTTATGCAATTAAAGGAGCTTGAACAAGTCATGTGATCATATAAGAGTCCACATAAATTGAAGAAGTTGATTAAAGATGTGTGCGGATGGGTAGTGGATGAACAAATGAATTCCTCACAATATACTTGTGCTTTGGTAAACATTGCCTGAAGGATGTTGGTAGTTCAACCATAATTCATCATCTCACACATCTTTGATCACCATTTTTAATTTATGTGAACTCTCATACGATCACATGACTTGTTTAGGCTCATTTAATTGCACAAAATCTAATTATATATTATTTTATTAATTAAATAATCATTTTCAAAATATGTGCTTGTCATGGTCTATGAATATGTATCCTCGTCTAGTGCATTTATTAATGAAGTAGTCCGTAGTTTATGCTAGACTATGCTTAGTTATTTTCTCGACCTGATATAATCTATAATAGATTGGGAACTACTTTCACAATTAAATAACTAGACGATGATATTTATTTATAGACCATGACCAGCACATATTTTGAAAAAGATTATTTAATTAATAAAATAATAGAAAATTAGATTTTATGCAATAAAATGAGCCTAAACAAGTCATGTGATCGTATGAGATTCATGTAAATTGAAGGTGGTGATCAAAGATGTGTCAGTTGATGACTTGTGATTGAACAAATGATGAGTTGTGGTTGAACAAATGAATTCCCCACAACATACTTATGCTTTGGGTAAACATTACCCTGAGGATGTTGGTTGTACAACCACTACCCATCCTCACACATCTTTGATCACCTTCTATAATTTACGTGGACTCTCATACGATCACATGACTTGTTTAAGCTCATTAGATTGCAAAAAATTCAATTATTTATTATTTTATTAATTAATTATTCCTTTTTTTTCTAATATGCTACTAAAAGCAATAAACCAATATGGTATATAATTGACAAGGCTTTGCGTCTATGATTTATGCTGGACACAATCGATGGACCTCTATAAACCATGATAGTTACTGAATTGGTGACACAATGCAACATATAACAGTAAACTTGTATGTCGTTATTGTAAATATATAATTTATTCAATTGATCATGCGTTCAGTTTAAAAATTATAGAGGACAACTTCTATAATATTTTTCATCGACCTCTATAAGTTAGGACAATAGCTGAAATGGTAACACAATGCAATCAACTGTTTAATCAAACAAGACAATGGAAAAAAATAAACATAATTTCATCAGTAAACGTCATCATTGACATGCCAAATATATGTAATTTAATTATCCATAAAAAATCATTGAAAACAACAAATCATTAAAAAAATTATTTGTTCCAAACCACCGAACTACATGTTATCATCATTGAGTTCTTTAACAATTCCCATAACATCCACTTGATTTTCTTCATGTTTTTTCTCCTCTTCTTCTACTTCTTTCTTCTCATTTTCTTTCTTCTTTTCTTCTTCTTCTAATTTTTGTTCTTCAATATTTTCATCCTCCTATTCATCCACTCCTTCTTTATCAACTGCCTTCTCATTTTTCTCTTCTTCTTCTGTTTCTCCTCATTTTCTATTTCTTCTTCAGTTGTCCTCTCCTCATCTATTTCTTCTTCTTCTTCTTCTTTTGCATCTTGTTCATATGTTTCCTTCTCATCTTCTATTTCTTCTTATTTCTTCTTTTCTTTAGCTTTTTTATCTGCTGCAGCAATGTCAGTCACTACGACTGCAAGTTCTTCAAGGTTTACTTGATGCCAGGTACGAGGGGGACTGTCAAGGTGCACTACATTATTGATAACGCTCAATCTACAGCTCTCATAAGAGTGTAAAGCGGTCGTTGTCAAATATATAACCCAACTGGGTTGGGTATCGATCCCACAGGGAATAGCCGGTCAATGAGTAAGCAAAGATTACTAGACTTTTGGAGCAAGTCTCGTAAAAAGGGGGGATTTTAACGTGCAAGTAATGTAAACAAAGTAATAAAAATAGCAAATAAAGGAGTAAAAAAACGGCTTGCTTGGTTGGTTTTTGATCAATGAGAATTGAGAAGTTGGGGTTATGTCCACCTTATGAGTTGTACATCTCTATTGGCTATGAGTTGTGCGGAATTCAGACATGCATGTGCTTATAGAGAATTGTATTCGATGGTAAATCCAGGCGTCTTTCGACCTTAACCAGGACTATTTCACTTTAACTCTTTCGAGCTTAAAGCGTATCTAACAGTACTAATTCTCCAAGAGGTTAATCCAGTTACGGCACTAACTTTTTAACAGGGGTTGATGCCCTATTACCTTGACATTATCTCTTTTCCATACATATAACTTTTCTTTCGAACAAGTTAATGCTATACTGGCGTATTCTATGCCTTTGCAACCACAAAGAATTTAGATTAAGATGAAGAGAATAATGATATAAGCAGCATACGTGTCACGAATTCACAAACTCATAGCAATAGATAGTATCTCATATGGCTTCCATAACCCCAACAGAGAAGTTTAGTTACCCATGAGTGCGAAGGAAATCACAATAGACATTATTAATATACCACAATAAAAATCTCGTGTAGTAAGGTGTGGTGTGGCATTTTAGGCGTGAACTCCCTTGCAGAGTAACGTTTCTCTTGTTGTGGAAATTAAGAATTGAATAGATGAATAAAAAGTAGAATTAAAAGTAGAAGAATTGTTTTCAGAGTTAAAAGTAATGGAAGAATGATAAAAATCTCTAGCAGAATAGGGTATTTATAAGACTCCTATCCTATTCCTACTAAGCTACTGCATTACTTAACCCAATCCTACTGGGTTACTGCATCATTATCCTACTCCTAATAAGTTACTGCTAGTCCCCAAAGTCTTTAGAATTGTTGTTTTTTCCCGGGACAGATTTTCCATGCGCCACCTTTGGTCCTTGGCATCCAAGTTTTGCTTTCCTCCTTTCGTGAAGCTTTCTTTGGCGTCAAGTTATCCATAAAATGCTGAATTCTGCATCATTTATACCTGAAAACTTGCTAATCATGTTCGTTAGCTCACTTACGGGAAAAAGGACTAAAAGTGCATGAAATATATAATTCGTCCTCAAAACTTAGCTGAAATATAGGCAAAATATAGCACTATAGGCGTATAAATTCGCCTATCATCAACACCCCACACTTAAAGCTTTGTTCGTCCTCGAACAAAATATCATGGCCATCTAAACATCTACTTAGGTTTTCACCGTAACAGCACAAAATATTCATCAAGACAGGCACGACAATCATTAACAAAGAGTAGTTTTCTAATCATTACTAGAAACAATTCAGCCTCCAACATAGACTCGTGATGATGGTTAATTCGTATCCAAAAGTTAAGGCACAAAGAATCATACAAGACTACCCAAAACTCATCAACCATGTGTGTCTCACATAAGATACTACCCATAATCACTCACAAGTATTGCATTTTTCAGAACATGGGTATAAGATTCTCCTTACTCTCACTCTCACAAAGAATTCATATGTTGCAATTGATGACCATAGGCTTGCCCTTAGTGTAATGCTCTACTAATATCAGAATGTTAATCTTAGGATCAATTAGGTCTTTTACAGGTTGTAATGTAGGCTAAGGGACGGGTAGGACTATTTTGGCCAGAAATAGTGACTATGTTCCTAAGCGCTTTAATACATCACATTATGCCATTAACACTTTCTTTTAATCAACCCTGCTACCTTTCTTTCATCTATCACCCCTTTTCACCTATTTTTCCATTCAAGCATAACTATCTTTTTATTTAATCATAAACAAAATTTATCTTTTTGTTTTTCTATTTCTTTTTCTTCTCTTTCTCTTTTTTTTTTCTTTTTTTTTCTTTTTTTATAACACACCTCCATGATAGCCACTCTTTTTCATAACAAATTCAAGTACCAATACACTCTAAGGCATCACTCTCACCCAATTTCCTCTTATTTTGTCACATGACTTCACAACTTAAAGCACTTAGGAATTTGGATCAAATTATGGTCTTAAAAAAAATGGATTAGGCTACATATGAGGCTGTCAAAGAAAATGGATTAAAGGCTCAAAGGGGTTGACTGGGATAATGTCCACGGGTAGGTAAAACGAAGGTAAACAAGTATCAGTTGCCAAAGAAATGCCTAAATCATCTCCTAAACTCACACTCTTTATTTCGCTTTACACACACACCAGGCAAGTTCTAGCATCAGTCACAAGCACAGAATATACTATCATCTCACACACACAAGGTACATGGTTAACTTTATTTGGAGTAGTATAGACTCTTGACCCAACAGATGAATGAATTAAACCACACAATTATCACACAGTGAGTCACACTTAGAGACTAAGTGTCTCAATAGTAATGATTCTAGCACAAACACTTGTCATAACACCATGTCGCCTATCAGAACAATTTCATGCATCAAAAAAAATCTACGACTACTAACTAAATCAAACAACCAAACATAAATAACATAAATAAATGCAAATGCAGATAAAGAAGTATAGCATGCAAATACCAGTACCCCACACTTAGATGGGACACACTGCCCTCAGTGAAAAATAAATAAGAAGAACCTGATTAGTCGGACTCATCCTCTATGTCTGGGGTCATACCCCCTGCATCGGAATCATCATCAGAGTCGTCGTCATCAGAGTTCTCTTCCACGTCGGAGTCTGGCATTCGTCAATCATCATCGGTTGGCATGTCGTCATCAAGAGGTTCCTCAAAATATACACCTACTCCACACATCGCCCTCGCATGCTCATTCATTGGGTAGTCATAATCCAACTGTTGGAGCTCTGCAGCAGTTGGAACATGACCCCCGCTCATCATGGTAAACTTCATCATGCCATATAAATGGCGGGAGAAGCTTTCGTCGCGAGCATGCCTTTCTGAAGTGGTAAGGTTGACTCCATGCGTGGTTTCAGCATCTTTAACCTTCGTGAGGTCAACCTTCTTTGTGTTTTATGGGAGTTTGTGATCAGCCGGTTCCTCTTCGATGTCTTCTTTCCTTAGTATTGCAGTCAACAGGTTGCCAAAACTGAAGTGGGACCTCTTGTGTAGCCTAGCTTTCCGCATTGTGGAACGAATAATTGCCCCGACGTTGATAGGGACATTCGTCATCAATGCGTATACCAAGCACACTCTATCTCTTGTTATCTTGGTGTACTGAGTTCCTGGAATTAGGCAAGAGTTGACTATGCGCAACCATATCCTTGCTTCCCTATTCAAAGGAGCATATGGGAAGGTGTTGTGTCGACCAGTGTCCTTATGTCTACTCCAGCGTGCCATGGATATTGTTCCACATAGTGTGTGTCGAATAGCTCTATATGGAGGTCTACTGTACAGCTCCTTGAATGGTGATGGATCGACTGAAGGCAAGCCAAGAAAGGAGTTGAAGAAATCCGCATTGAGTTGTAAAACTTGGCCCCGAATATTGACCTCGCTTCCTGTGGTTTTCGGTGACCAGTTGGCATAGAATTCTCTTGTTAAATCGAGATTGCATTCTCCCATGTCTCGAAAGATGAAATCCAGATGTAATGCCATGATCTTGGCCAACATGCGCGGTTCTTTCTTTGCTAGGCTTTCCTTGTTTATCAAGTCCACATGAACATATTTTTTCTCTTTATTGTTCCTATACCATTCCTTTCCTTTCTCCTCAAGAACCCATTTTATTCCGAACATGCGGCGTGGTAATTGCATCGAGGATGATTCTCCTTGCTCTTTTCGGCCTCTTTTCTTGCCTTTTTGTGAAGTGGTAGCCTTATCTTTGCCTTGTCTTGCTTTGGGTGCCATTGTACCTGAGACTAAAATAATGTTCATGTTAGCATCATCTAGATGGATACAATCTATAAACGAGCAGTAGGGGCACCACCCCATACTTAGTTTGTTGGTACAGACTAGTGAAGTGAAAGTGGTCGACTAGTCAGACTTCATCGACATACGTTTTAGGTGCTATATTCCAATAATAAAATCAGAGCATTCATACTTCTTGTAATCTTGGCAATACTTTCATGTTTGATATATCATGACTAAAACATAGGGATTGAATCAAGGTATAGTATCTAAATAATCACAACCTCCTATGTCGGTAGGCAACTATAATTCTTATCCCGATGAACAAGTCATTCCAACATGTAAGTATTCAAGTGACAAGATTATGCAATTTTTGTGACCATATTAATTCCGCAAAAGTATGACAGTGCATCAAAATCAAATACAAGTTGGGAACAAGTTAAGATCATTCTTACGTATACGTTCACTCACTTGGTTGTATCACAACAATTCAATCACTTTCAAATCACCAATACTACTTCAAGATTTAGCAATTCATAATAGGCGTAGTAGTGTAGTACTTACGAAATATAAATGAAGAACAAAGTAGCACTTACTTGATTGATGACTTTGGATGATGTTCTTGTGAAGAAGAAGAGCAAAAGGAAAATTTTGGAATGGATTTGGGGACTATAGGCGGTGCTTATGCTAGGTTTCCAATGTGTTTTTGGTTCAAGACTAAGTCTCATATTTATAGGAGAAGGTTGGGTCGGGTTTTGACCCATTTAAAATTGGATTTAGAGACAAGAAATGACCATAGGCGGCGCCTTTTACTTTGCCTATGCTTGGCATAGGCGACGCCTTTTGCTTTGCCTATGCTTGGCATAGGCGGCGCCTTTTGCATATCATTGTTGAGCATAGGCGGAGCCTATGCCATGGCATTCTTGGGCATAGGCGGCGCCTATGCCATACCATATGAGATTCAGAGACAAAAGGCATTGGCATAGGCGGCGCCTATGCTATGGCACACTTGGGCAAGGGCGGCGCCTATGCTATGGCACACTAGATTCCAAGAGCTTAGGCCATAGTATAGGCCTTGCCTTGTTCGTGGCCTAGTTTTATATAGGCCTATCCTTGTTCGTTGCCTATATTTTCATAAGCAATGCCCAATCCATAGCCTTTTGCTTTTTCATCACTAACTTACCACCTTTTACATGCAATCCGTCCAAATCAAAATTTGAAACCAATCTCCTCGTTTACGCCTCTTGCACCTACACTTGCTCAAAGACATAAAAAATGATTAGAACGATGGGTTGCCTCCCACCAAGCGCCTTAGTTTTGGTCGTGGCACGACTCTTATTTTTGGATTTTTATTTATCAAAAGCAAACACGTAAACGAAAAAAAAATGATAAACGATGGGTTTCCTCCCATCTAGCGCTTGATTTATTGTCGCGGCACGACATAGTTACCTCGAGTACTTAGACTTCGTCGAGATAGATGGTGGCCATATAGTTTATTGAATCAAGAGGACCGATATATGGTTTTACTCGTTGGCCATTCACCTTAAAGAAAACACCATTATCGTCTTCTAGCTCAACTACTCCAGTCGAGTAGACTTGGGTAACTTTGTACGGACCAGACCATTTGGACTTTAACTTACCTGGGAATAGCTTCAGTCTGGAATTGAAAAGAAGTACCATATCATCCTTTTGAAAGTTTCGTTGAACAATCCGCTGATCATGATACTTTTTCATCCTTTCCTTGTAGAGGTCTGATCTTTCATATGCATGTAGACGAAATTCATCCATCTCATTCAGCTGCTCCAATATCAGATTCATGGCATCATCCCAATTCAAATTAAGTTGCTTTAACGCCCACAATGCTTTATGCTCGAGCTCAATGGGCAAGTGACAAGCCTTCCCATAAACTAGTTGGTATGGGGACATGCCAATTGGCATTTTGAATGCAGTCCTATAAGCCCATAGTGCATCGTCCAGCTTCCAAGACCAATCCTTCCTATTAGCATTTACAGTCTTAGCAAGGATTTGCTTGATCTCTCGATTGGAAACCTCAACCTGTCCACTAGTTTGTGGGTGATAAGGTGTGGCTACCTTATGTTGCTTGACACCATATTTGGCCAATACGGATTTGAATAGCTTGTTGCAAAAGTGAGATCCTCCATCGCTTATAATAGTACGTGGTAATCCAAAGCGAGAGAAGATATTCCTCTTCAAGAATGCTACAGCACGCTTTCCCTCATTGTCGGCCAATGCTACCGCTTCAACCCATTTTGAAACATAGTCTACAGCAACTAGGATATATTTCATTCCAAACGAATTTACTAATGGACCCATGAAATCAATACCCCATACATCAAAGAGCTCTACTTCAAGAATTTTTGACATAGGCATCTCATGGTGTTTTGAAATAGTACCTTGTCTCTAACATTGGTCGCATCTTCTAACAAAGTCGTAGGCATCTCTAAATATCGATGGCCAATAATATCCACTTTGCAATACCTTTCTTGCTGTCCGATTACCTGCGTGATGTCCCCCAACTTGGGAAGTGTGACATACTTCCAATATATTAGGCACCTCTACATGGGATATGCATCGCCGAATAACACCATCCGCGCATCATCGAAACAAGTATGGCTCATCCCAAAAGTAGTTTTTTACATCATGCATAAACTTCCTCTTTTGCTGGTAAGATAAGTTTGCAGGTATCACATTACTCACCACAAAATTCGCAAAGTCGGCATACCATGGTAACTCTTCCATTACCATGGCTAAGATCTCCTTGTCAGGGAATGCATCATCAATCTCGATTTCAGGCTGCGCTATATGCTCGTTCTCGAGTCTAGATAGATGATCAGCCACTTGGTTCTCGCAACCTCTTCTATCTTTTACCTCGAAATCAAATTCTTGCAGCAGCAATACCCATCGAATTAGTCTTGGTTTTGCATCCTTATTTGTCATTAGATATCTTAGAGCTGCATGGTCTGTATGAACGATCACTTTGGTTCCCAACAAATAAGCACGAAACTTCTCAAACGCATACACGACCTCTAGAAGCTCCTGTTCAGTGACAGTGTAGTTCTTTTGGGCTTCGTTCAGGACCTTGCTCGCATAGTAGATAGGATGGAATAATTTCTCCCTTCTCTGGCCAAGTACAACGCCTAATGCTACCCCACTGGCGTCACACATGACTTCAAACGGTAAAGAGCAATCTGGTGCTACCATGATAGGAGCTTCAATTAGTTTTCCTTTGAGGCATCTGAATGCCTTCAAACAATCTTCATTGAATTCAAATTTTGCATCTTTCTACAAGAGTTTGCACAATAGACTAGCAATTTTGGAGAAGTCTTTGATAAACCGACGATAGAAACCTACATGATCGAGGAAACTACGAACTCCCTTTACTGAAATTGGGAGTGGTAGCTTCTCAATAACTTCAATTTTTGCTCGATCAACCTCAATTCCTTTTTTCGAGATTTTATGCCCAAGGACGATACCTTCGTTGACCATAAAGTGGCACTTCTCCCAATTCAGCACTAGGTTGAATTCTACACATCTTTGCAACGCCATACTCAGGTTTGCTAAGCACGCTTCAAACGTCTTGCCAACAACTGAAAAGTCGTCCATGAATACCTCCAAAGTATCTTCAACCATATCCGAGAAAATGGACATCATACAATGTTGAAAGGTGGCTGGTGCGTTACATAGCCCGAATGGCATACGTTTGAAGGCAAACGTACCATATGGACATGTGAACGTTGTTTTATCTTGGTCTTCGGGGGCAATACAAATCTGATTATAGACAGAATAACCGTCTAAGAAACAAAACCATTATTTCCCTGCTAATCGATCTAGCATTTGGTCCATAAATGGCATTGGAAAGTGATCTTTGAGTGTCCATGAATTTAGCTTTCGGTAGTCCATGCATACTCTTCATCCGGTGATGGGTCTGAGTGGAATAAGCTCATTCTTTTCATTCGCGACCACCGTCATGCCTCCTTTCTTAGGAACACATTGTACCGGGCTTACCCATGTACTGTCAGAGATTGGATACACAACTCCTGCATCTAACCACTTAATAATTTCTTTCTTTACCACTTCTTGCATAGGTGGATTGAGATGCCTTTGATGCTCAATGGTGGGCGTGCAATTTTCTTCAAGCTGAATCTTGTGTGTATAAATCCCAGGTGGAATACCAATAATATCTGCGATGGTCCATCCGATGGCTCTAATGTACTTCCGTAAAATAGCAATGAGAGCTGCAACTTGTTGCTCACCCAAATCTGCCGCCACAATGACTAGAAGTGTGTTTCCGCTTCCTAAGAATGCATACTTTAAATGACTAGGCAGCTCCTTTAATTCTAACGTGGGTGGCTCTTCAATAGATGGTTTAGCTGGTGGTGTGGGTCAATTTTTGAGATCAAGGTCCAGCTTCTTGGGAGCATGAGGATATGACCCAAATCCTGTTAGAGCATCAATAGTTTCTTCATAGTTTTCAGCATCCTTACTCTCTTCATTCATGAGCACAGCCGCCAATGGGTCATCAATAGTTTGCTCTTCTTCAAGTAATTCTTTCTCATCATCAACATAAACATCCGCTACCGAGAATACGTTCAGATCTTTGGGTTGCTTCATTGATTTGCACACGTCAAAGCGAACTACTTCGTCATTTATTCGGAATGAAAGCTCATTAGCTCTCAAATCAATAAGCACACTTCCCGTAGCAAGGAAAGGGCTCCCCAAGATTATGGGAACTTTTGAGTCTGCCTCACAATCCAAAATAATGAAGTCCGCTGGAAAGATGAATGAAGAAACCTTCACAAATACATCACATAGAATACCAACAGGTCATTTTACCGACCTATCCGCCATTACGAGCCTCATATTGGTTGGAGTAGGATCACCCAACCCCAACTTTTTGTAAATGGATAGTGGCATCAAATTGATGCTGGCTCCTAAATCGCATAATGCCTTGGCAAAATTCAAAGATCCAACGGTGCAAGGAATAGTGAAAGCGCCGGGGTCAGCCTTCTTCTGAACTAGTGATCGGGTAGCGATTGCGCTGCAGTGATGAACATTATCTTTCAATTCATAGCTTGCTGCCCGCTTCTTTGTCAAAAGATCCTTCATAAATTTCGCATACCCAGGCATTTGTTCAAGTGCCTCCACCAATGGAACATTAATGGTCAGCTGCTTTAACATAGTCATGAATTTGTTGAACTTTGTATCGTCCGCCACCTTCTTCAATCTTTGAGGAAAAGGTGGTGGTGGATATGGAATTGTTTTCTCCACGGCTTTCTTCTCCTCTTGCCTTCGTTTTTTAGCCTTTTCAGGCTGCAACATACTCGGTGTACCGTGATGGACGTCGTGGGTGGATTCTATGGTAGCTTCTCCTTTTGCCTTGTCATCAATGTCTGCTACTTCGTCAACCACTTGCTTTCCTTTTGATGAAGTTTCCATCACCTTACCGCTTCGGGTAGTAATGGCCATGCATGACCCATCATTCCTTGGGTTTTGCACAGTGTCGCTAGGTGAGGTGCCAGTCTTTCTTTGATTGAGTGCTGCTGAAAGTTGGCTCAATTGCTGCTCTATTTACTTGATCGAAGTGGAATGTGAATCAACCAATTTCTTCATTGAGTACAAATCATTTATTACCTCCGTTACTCCCGCGCTGGTTGCTTCCACTCCTTTCAACAGTTTAGCCATCATCTCTTCCATATTTCCAGAACTAGATGTGGTGGTGTCACGTCTTCCAGGGGGAACATACAAACCATTTTTGTCATTCTTGTTCTTCCAACTACCTTGGTCCTTGTTTCCAGATTTATCATAATAGTTCCGACCTTGGTTTCCTTGGGTATTACCTCGGAAACCCCCATGATTTTTCAAGTAGTTGGCCTCTTCATCCGAATCAGATTCTTCTTTTCCTTTTGACGCAATGGCTTTGACTTTTTCGATCTTCCCTGATAATAGATGCTTTGTAAGAAGATCCACTTGTGTCTTCATGTGCGCCATATCTTGATCACGTTCTTCTTCTCTTCTCCTTTGGTCTGCAGTCATGCCTATAGATAAAGTGGGGCTTGCTACCTCAGAATCCCTGGTATGCCAAGCTCTACTTTGCTTCGTCATCCGGTCTAGCATATTGCTTGCCTGACCAAAGGTGAGATCCATGAATGATCCTCCAGCCGCATTATCCACAACTGGTTTAGTTATTGAATTCAAGGCTCTATAAAGTATCTCCATTAGGTGAACATTAGTCATGTGATGGTTTGGGCACCTCATTAGCTTCGTCTTGAACCTCTCCCATATTTCATGAAGGGCTTCAGTTGGAAGCTGACGAAAGTTGCTGATTTCATCTCTCATTTGTGCTCTTTTGGATGGCGGAAAGAATCTTTCTAGGAAAGCGTCTCTTAATTGCCTCCAATTTGTAATAGAATCAGGAGTCAGCCCATTCAACCATAGAGTTGCCTCCCCAGACAGAGACAATGGAAATAGATGTAATCGAATTGCATTCTGACCAACGCCAGGATTGTCAAACGACTTGCATGTAGAAATAAAGTTGATGAGATGCATATTCGGATCATCGCCTGCTAGTCCACCAAATAATCCCTTGAGTTGCAATAACTGAATCATGGTGCTTGTGATGTTGAACTTGGCTCCAGGTGCCAATGGTGGAGGAATAATGGCTCTTGTGGCTCCGGCTCCATCAAGATCATCATCATCATCGTCAAAAGCTGGTTGCATAGCTTGGCGTTCAGGCCTAAACCTAGCTTGACGATCTCTTCTGTTGGTAGGTGTTGCGATCTCAGCGGCATGCCTAGGGTTTAGTAGCTCGTCATCACCTAGATCCTCATCGTCAGGATTTGTTGCTCGCCCAGGGTTATTAATATTCTGTTGATGCACTTGAGCAGCGGCTAGCGCAGCTAGTCTCGCCTGTTCCTGTTGAGCAGCCCTCCTTTCAATTTCGTGTTGTGCCTCCATTCTACCAATACGTTGTGGTTCAGGATTGATAGGTAATAACGGTTGACCAGAACTTCGGGTATGGGGCATGCACTGAATAAAAAACTGCAGTAAACAAATACAAAAACTAAAAGTAAAAGTAAGAGAATCTTTGACCAAAGGGTCTACTGATTATTACGAACTTAATTGACACTTGTGTTCCCCGGCAGCGGTGCCAATTTTTGATAACGCTCAATCTACAGCTCTCATAAGAGTGTAAAGCGGTCGTTGTCAAATATATAACCCAACTGGTTTGGGTATCGATCCCACAGGGAATAGCCGGTCAATGAGTAAGCAAAGATTACTAGACTTTTGGAGCAAGTCTCGTAAAAAGGGGGGATTTTAACGTGCAAGTAATGTAAACAAAGTAATGTAAACAAAGTAATAAAAACAGCAAATAAAGGAGTAAAAAAACGACTTGTTTGGTTTGTTTTTTATCAATGAGAATTGAGAAGATGGGGTTATGTCCACCTTATGAGTTGTACGTCTCTATTGGCTATGAGTTGTGCGAAATTCAGACATGCATGTGCTTATAGAGAATTGTATTCGATGGTAAATCCAGGCGTCTTTCGACCTTAACCTGGACTATTTCACTTTAACTCTTTCGAGCTTAAAGCGTATCTAACAGTACGAATTCTCCAAGAGGTTAATCCAGTTACGGCACTAACTTTTTAACAGGGGTTGGTGCCCTATTACCTTGACATTATCTCTTTTCCAGACATATAACTTTTCTTTCGAACAAGTTAATGCTATACTGGCATATTCTATGCGTTTGCAACCACAAAGAATTTAGATTAAGATTAAGAGAATAATGATATAAGCAGCATACGTGTCACGAATTCACAAACTCATAGCAATAGATAGTATCTCATATGGCTTCCATAACCCCAACAGAGAAGTTTAGTTACCCATGAGTGCGAAGGAAATCACAATAGACATTATTAATATACCACAATAAAAATCTCGTGTAGTAAGGTGTGGTGTGGCGTTTTAGGCGTGAACTCCCCTGCAGAGTAACGTTTCTCTTGTTGTGGAAATTAAGAATTGAATAGATGAATAAAAAGTAGAATTAAAAGTAGAAGAATTGTTTTCAGAGTTAAAAGTAATGGAAAAATGATAAAAATCTCTAGCAGAATAGGGTATTTATAATATCCTATCCTATTCCTACTAAGCTACTGCATTACTTAACCCAATCCCACTGGGTTACTGCATCATTATCCTACTCCTAATAAGTTACTGCTAGTCCCCAAAGTCTTTAGAATTGCTGTTTTTGCCCGGGACAGATTTTCCATGCGCCACCTTTGGTCCTTGGCGTCCAAGTTTTACTTTCCTCCTTTCGTGAATATTTCTTTGGCGTCAAGTTATCCATAAAATGCTGAATTCTACATCATTTATACCTGAAAACTTGCTAATCATGTTCGTTAGCTCACTTACAGGAAAAAGGACTAAAAGTGCATGAAATATATAATTCGTCCTCAAAACTTAGCTGAAATATAGGCAAAATATAGCACTATAGGCGTGTAAATTCGCCTATCATCAATTATTTTGAAAGGATTACAAAAATTATTCAAGAAAATTAAATTAGAAGAACAAACAATAAATTAGTTTACCTTCATCTTATTGCTTCTTCTTATTCTTCTCGATTCACCTTAACCTTTCATCTCTAACAAAAGAAGCACTATCAAGAATACTTTTCTCGAGCACAGCTACACACTCACGTAGGTCATCATCATTAAAAGCATCGGGTATAGTTTTGAGTCCACTTGAACAAGCATGATCACAAGCACGTGCTAAACTTGGAACATAATTGTGACCACCCAAATCTTCGTCTTATTTCATTACCTCCTCTGATGAAGTCAGGAAAGTCACGCCTTTTAGATTCACCTTCAAGGCATCATTGGACGTATCCTTAACTTCATCCATGTATGGCTTAAATATTTTCATGTATCTCTGCTCCATCTTACGGACAGTAAGGGTAAGGTACGGGTGCACAATCTATAAAAAAAAATATAAATTACACGATATTCACTAATATAATTATATTATTATCATATTATAATAAGTATAATTTACCTTTGTGCTATTTTCTTTGTACTTAAACGGATCTCCTTCCATTATGTTTTGACACTTCGACGTGTGCCATCTAAGAAGATGTGGGCAAAGGAAAATCAAACGACTTACCGGCGTACCTTCCCAGATAAGGAAAGGCCTCATATATCCAAACTTGTAATCAATAGAAGCATAAGTAAATCTACAGGGTCTATGTATTATTACATAAATAGGTAATAGTCTATAACAAATCAATAAGATGGTAGATTATAAGTACCAAAAACGCCCAGGGAAAGCCATATAATGCTTATGATGCATTATTCCTCTTCACAAATGCTTCTTTGTTCTTAGTCAAATCAATCTTCTTTTTCAAATAGCTCAATGTCAGCCCAAACAACTCTTTTTCCCATGGATACCCCCTTAAGAAATCTAAATTAGCCGCCATCTTGATGTGGTCTGAATACACCTTCTTTAACAGGTCCTTTTCTAGCAGCATCGAGTGCACGAACCAAACTAAATCCCACTTTAACTTTTGTTGATTAGCCAACCTATTACCTTTTATCAAGCTAATCAACCTTGAGGCAGTAATGCTCTTGTTCTTTTTCACCTTAAAATAAAAGTTTTCGCCATTTTGGAGGACTTTGTTCATTTTTTATTCATGGGATATGCTAAATAATTTAGCCCATAATCAGAGCAAATTCCTTTAAGCCAAACAAGTTGGCTTACCATTCACACAGAACCAAATTTTATGCAGTTTTTTATTATTTTTTATACATCGCAACAACACATAATGGACCATCTATCCACTAAACTTAAAATGTTCCGACATATGTCTCAAGTGTCTGAAACAAGACTTCTTAAAATCAGCATATAACTTTTGTTCAACAAGAATCCTTCTAAACTCTCGATAGACCGTCATTCTTGCTCTTATGGAAATCTTTACAAAAAAATAACCTAGCTCATCCATCCAAGTTGTTAGGTCGTATGACTCAATGGAGATATTTCTCACACAAATTGGCAAGGATAGGGGATCATCCTCCTCCCCATATCCACTATCTCTCCTATCCTCATCTTCACCGCTATAACTTTCACTTTCTTCTTTTCTTCCCCCTTCTCTTTTTCCTTCATTATCTTCAACATCATCACTCTTATGTGCACTACTTTCGTCATATTCAGAAATATTGGCAAGGATTTTGACTCAGTTTTTGACTCAGATTCATCGACTACAGTTTTTTTCTTCTTCGAAGTTTTAGAAACTTCTTCGGTTTTTCGCTTTCTACTACTAGAAGCAGTGGAAGAAGGCCTTTTAACTTCTCTATGAAATCTTGCCATATATGATCTACAATCAAAAATGAATCTGCAGTGGTCGATTTATCGACCACTGGTCTATTAATATAAACGAAAAAATACAGCAAAAATAAATCTGTAGTGGTTGATCTAGTGACCACTGGTCTATTAAGGAAAATGGAAAAACGCCTCGGATCAAACATGCAAATCAAGTTCAAACTACTCCAGATATTGGCAGTGCAATTCACAAAAACTAGAACACCATTAAAATGGGTCCAATTCAGTACAACAAATTCAAAATCAATACGCAATATAAATATAAATTTTTTTTAGTCATTATCCAAAGCAAAACACGATTAAATATGTGGAATCGACAATGTTAACTAAAAAACTCAAATTTTGACTAAAAGAATCCCAACACAAAGCGAAAATAAAAAAAATATACTAAAATAGATCTAAACTGATCGGGAAAGAAAATTAAACTTACCTGAGCAAGATAAACTGAAAAATTTTTAATTGGGAAGAAAGAGTCGACCTAAGCTTTTATTTCAAAAAATATGAAGAAAAATTCAAAGAAAAAGAGGATTTGAGGAGAGAAAAGTTTTTGTATTTATTAAATAATTTTAATAAATGATTGAAAAATTAATTAATATTAAAAGGGACTGTATTATATTTTTTATAAAGTTGTATTCTCTAAATTAAGTTTTCAAATTGAGTTGTTGGAAATTTTCAACAGACATTTGGATTTGGTGCGACAGATGACTGAGCTTTTGGAAATTTTCAAACAGATATTGATATTTGTTGCAACAGATTACCTATCTGATTTAATTATGAAATAGGCATTTTCATCTGTTGCGACAGATGACTGAGCTGTTGGAAAATTTTAAATAGATATTGATATCTGTTGCAACAGATGGCATATCTATTTGAAAATATTTTTTAAAATTCTAAAGTAATTTTTTGTCCGAAAGAAGAAATATAAAATACTACTAAGGCGGTAAAAAATATTTCTTCGATAACTCAAAAATTTTCTCCTTGAGTTGTCTTATCTTTTCTTTTTAATGTCATCCATCTTCCTCGAGCCCCTCAAGTTATTAATGAATATTTAAACACATGTCTAGAATTATCTCTCCTTCAACCCTAAATTTATTCATCTGTCTTCTTTTTCTTTATCTCTTTTTTAGGGTTATCACAACCATCTCCTTTTTTATCTCTTTTCTCTCCTCTTTCTCATAAGGATCCTTTATGATCTCAACCGATCTATATCTTTTCTCGACTGAAATTGTTGTTTTGATCCCCTTGCTTTTGACATTACAGGTATGTTTCATTGTTGCTTTTTCATTCTCGTCTTCTTTCTTGCAAATTATTTAAATCAGTTATTTACATCTATTTTTTATTTTAGTTACCATTTACCCATATCATATTTATTTAACAAAATTGAAGAAAAGGTTACTTTTAAGTCTTGAATGAACAAACCATTGTTATTATTAAAATATGCGGAAAAAAAGCATCTGTTTGGAGAAGTTTGCCTTATTGGCACATTTCTTTTTGGCATGTATTTTGTTTATTTCTTTGTTGTTGATGTTGTTATTGATGTTGTTGGTGGGGTTGGTGTTGTTGGAACTTATAGTGTGGTGTTGTTGATGGTGTTAGAACAAATGATATTGTTTCTTTGTTGTTGATGCTATTGTTGACTGTTGGACCAAATCAAACCACTAGCAAGGCTGGTTTAATGTATCCCAATAGTTTACACATTTGTTGTAACAGACTCCACATTTATTGCAATAGCCTCCATATTTATTACAAACGATTTATAATCTGTTGAATAGATGGAAAGCTACTACAACAGATGTAGAGCCTGTTGCAACAGATAGGTAATCTTTTGCAGCAAATGGATAATGTTTTTTATGTTCTTCTCTTGTTTAACATGAATTGTTTTTCTCTTATTTGTAGATATAAGGAAATGAATGTTGATCAACTTTTGCTCGACCAACACAAGAGGCTACAGTAAAGATGGGTTCAGAGAAATAAGTTGCATGCAGATGGAACAACTTCATATGTGGGAGGTATGTATTACTGATAATGTTATCATGAAAACACACATAAAGTACACTGATTTTGTGAGTGCTATTTTTTATCGATTAGGCATTAATTATTCAAATAAGATATCTACAATTTTACAGTTCAATTTTATAGGTCCGAACTAATAAGGCTGAGGGACCATGAATATGGTTTTGATACCCTGTTAAGATTTAATGACGGTTGTTCTCGAGTCTATGTGTCAAGCTTTGTAACGAGATCAAGTTTTGGTAGCATTGTAAAAATATTCGATAGCGATTGGACTAACTTTAAGGGTGCATTGGACTCTAAGATGGCCTTTGAAGCCTCCCATTGCTTTAACCAAGAACGAAATACCAATAGAAATTCCCCTCACCTAAATTTATATGAAAGAGTTGTTCGAGGAGATGATTATCGCTAGAAGGAGCCATAGGAGAATAGTTGAAGAGGAAAACATAGGGTAGTAAGGAACTTCTAGCAAATCTGGATGATGAAGTTGAATTAGAACACGAGAAATCTAAATCAAGTGCAAATATTAAAGTGTATCTAGTAATGAAAATCTGTATGTTATCTCTCTCAAAGAAAATTAGTACAGTTGGGCACTTTATTGGGGAGATGCAACTAGGTAGCGTGGTTAGAATAATCACCTACATAGAAAATAGTAGAACACCAAGAAAGCAGCTTTGTAGGCACCAAGGGTTGAAATGATATACCGTAAGTAAAGAAAACTTAGCCCAAAAATAGTTGCATTTAAAATAAGAAATCTAAGAAAAGGCTGCAATTTCTGAATTTAAATTGCACCCCATGCCTTCTTATTTGTGGTTCCGATTAGGTTCGCTGCTATTGACCTAATAGGAATCACAAATAAGATTGAAATACAGATTGAGTATCATTACTTTCTTAGCAATATGGATATAATTGATTGTGTTTTCTTTCCATAGCATACTTTCAACATATCTTGGAGAAGATCAGTTGCTTTTTGTAGTATGTGAATCCCGATAATTTTTAAACTTGCCTCCAACTTGGTAATTCGGTATTCAAGTTTGTTGTTCTCATCTTTGATGTTAGTTTAGAGTTCTTTGTATTTTATGAGCTATTCAATAAGGGAGGAATGCTTTTTTCAAAGCTATGGCATTGTAAAAGGCCTTCAAAAGGCTTTCAAAACACTTTCTTCGAAAGGCTTAAAGGATACATGAAGCTTTGCTATGTTTGTTTTAGGTCAACGTCTTGATTTACACTCAAGCAATGGTCCCAATAGTTGAACAACTCACTTTCTCGAGCGTTGTTCAATGCAGCTTGTTCAATCAACTTTCAAAGGATAGTCCAAAGGATAACCTATCAAATTCTTTGAAGGTTGGTTGAACAAGCTGCATTGAACAACGCTTGAGAAAGTTAGATGTTTAATTTTTGGACCCACTTTTTGAGTTTGAATCAAGATATTAACCTAAAACAAACATAGCAACCCTCAATTTATCATTTAAGCCTTCTGAAGAAAGTGGTGTGAAAGCCTTCTAAAGGCCTTTTACAATGCCACAGCTTTGAAGAAAGTGTTCCTTCCTCATTGACGAGCTCACGAAAGACCAAGAACTCTATCTTAACCTCAAAGACAGCAATGACAAACTTGAATCCCGAATCAGCAAGCTGGAGGCAAGCTTGAAAATTATCGGGATTCACATACTACAACAAACATCTAATCTTCTCCAAGATATGTTGAAAGCATGCTAAGGCAAGAAAACACAATCAATTATATCCATATTGCAAAGGAAGTAATGATACTCAATCTTTCTTTCAA